>CM067067.1:25705602-25977750 GCA_033980235.1 Diadema setosum | reverse complement strand
TAGTGAGAAAAAAAAATCACTAAGAAGGAGTATGATTATTACATACGGGGTACATTGATGTGACGGTGTGAGATCCTCGGCGAGGGAGTGAAGCGACCGAGCGGGGTGAGGGTGTAGGGGGGGGGGGTACCCCCCTCCCACAGCAGGGACTTTTTTGTAAAAACAGAGTACAAAGTCGCGTTTATAGAGCATTTAAAAGCAAATTTCTAGGGAATCAACATAATATTATTATTAAAAAAGATCAGTTGGAAGGACTATGATCATAACATACGGGGGTACATTATGTGACGGTGTGAGATCTTCGGCGAGGGAGCGAAGCGACCGAGCGGGGGAGGTTGTGGGAGTGGAATACCCTCCTCCCACGATAGGGACTTTTTGTAAAAATAGATTATTAAAGTCGCGTTTATAGAGCATTTAAAAGCAAATTTCTAGGGAATTAAACGTAGGGAAGAAATTCAGTGCAAAGGACTATGATTATAACATATATACATGTATAGGGCGTACATTATGTGACCGTGTGAGATCCTCTGCGAGGGAGCGAAGCGACCGAGCGGGGGAGGGTGTGGGAGGGGGATACCCCCTCCAAATGTAGGGGCTTTTGTAAAAACAAAGTATAAAAGTCTCGTTTACAGAGCATTTTAAATCATTTTTTTTTTTAGGGAATGAAACATAATAAAAGAAATCACTGCGATGCACTATGATCATAACTTATGAAAACTGTTCATTTTACTATAAGTACGTGCAGAACGAGCGAGCCACTTTCACTTTGCCATTCGTCTGAAATGTATTCATCAAAAGCTTAAACGTGATCGCGTTGTTCGAGCAATAAAAAATATTCTTATACTGTTAGAAAGCAGAGAAGAAAAGGAAAAATGTAAGGTTTACTAAAGGTATGTTTCAGCGGGCACACTCGAGGACGCGAGGCTACCATGTATACACTAAATTTACTCATAAGTGAACATTAGTGGACGCGAGGCTACCATGTATACATGTATATATATCTTTTTATGCAGAACACATCAGTTTGCAATTATCCTATCTCCACCCCCCCCCCCCCCCACACACACACACATGTACACACACACGGGTGCACATCACGAGTTCGACACCCACGAGTCATACAGCCCACGAGTAATTTATTACAGCCCATGAGCTCGACCCTTTAAGCAAGTAAGGCCCATGAGTCCGACGCTTAACAAACAAGGTCCACGAGTTTGCCACCAAAGAGGGAAAAAAAAACTCCATGAGAACCACACATTAAGCCCTGTGATGTAATGTCGATTTCGTTGGGCCGTTTTTTTGCTTAGTGTCGGACTCATGGGCCTTGATTGCCAACTGTCGGACTCGTGTGCTGTGTGGACGTATGACTCATGTTAGGCCGACTCGTGGGTCTCCTGGGATGACCCCCCCCCCCCGACACACACACACACACACACACACTCACACTCCCGTGGTTTTCTTTTCTTTTCGTTTCTCAGGGTATCACCTGCTATCACGCCTTGGCTGCCTTAGGTCACGCCCTAAATGATCCCGTTCTCCAAGGCACTGGTCAGTTGATGACCGCCACAGAAATACGATCCACAAGGTAAGTCATCGGTCGAAAGATAGGAAGAAACACATGTACTTAGGCCTGCGCAGACGAAGCCTGTGGCTTACATTTTCATACATCACGTCCAACCTACAAAGAATATTGATACGTACAAGCCACAAGGCGTGGTTGTGATACAAGATATTGCCATTAAAAAAAAAAAAAGTACATCGCGAGATATTACGCAACGAACTCCTACATTGAGCTTGCCGAGAAGGTAACTCCATCCGTTATAAAACAACTGGGAGTCGATTCCTAACCTATAGGGAAATAACACCACACCGTCTATTACAATTTAGAGTAAGGAAAAGCAGCTCTTTCATGCACATGTGCGTGCTTACGTGAACTACAATCATACACAGACACATAAGATTATGTTCACGCTGTGATAATCTACTCCACACCTGCAATGTACTCTTTCCCCTTCTTATGGGCTATATTGTGTTAATACTAATATAATACATTGCCGCGTTCAATAGTGAGGCCTCCATCAAGATCAAAGCAATCTGAGCAAGAGATTGAGGTCTACTGCATTACTTCTTTTGTGAATTTGGGACTATTATACCTAAAAAACAACAACAACAACAACAACAACAACAAAACAGTAGACAAACCACTAGATAGGACTATAGGATAAATGGAAATGGTCAACCCTCTGCAGTGTGGATTCTTCACACACACACACACACACACATACGCACAAACATCCACGCACACGACGCCTGACCTTTCATGTTTCATGAAGGACCTTTCTGCATCGTAGGAGCTGTTAAAAAGCGAGGAAACTTGAAGTTAATTGTGAGCATCATACACCATGCAATAATTTTCTTTCTGTCTTTGTATCATGTAATCATTGCATCGTATAGAGCAGTTGAAAGTTCCTTCAAGAAAAGGTAACCTTGAAGAAATCACATCGACAATGATGGGTCGACATCTTCAACTTGTAACTCTACGTCTGTCTATACCAAGTGGCCATCGGACGGCATTGTTGGTACAAAGCAATCCAATTGAGTCATGAACCATTGCCGCAGTATCACATTTTACTGGTATGCACACCCACCTCTATTTCACAATCCTTTGATTACAGGCACTATTGGCATGTGCGAGAGAGCAACCGTGACCTCTTCCCGTCCATCATTCAGGAGTCAGGTGTTATCGGCCAGTTCCAGGAGGACGGCATCTACTACTACACGCTAAATTGGCCATGTGAGCCGGACCAGTTTCCCCAGCGTCACGCCTGCATCGTTGGTATCCAACTTATTCCGATCACCTCCGTGTCCCATCTATACATGGACCAGGTATAAAGTGAAATCGACACGATGACAGTAGTATCACACACCTTGATACATATGATTTTAGTTAGCTACCGTCTCTGGTTTGTGTTGTTGTCATTGATATACAAATTGCCCGTCTCTCTACCAATCAATCTTTTCTTCTTCATCATCTTCTTTTCCTCCTTTTGTCCTCACTCGTTCTTTCCCCATCTCGTTGTAATTCTATTATCAGCCGATCTTCTTCTGTCTGAATCTCTGTCTGGCTTGAACTCCCATAATAATTATTCTTATCAGCTGTAGCCCTTGTTACCTCTACCAAATTTCCCAGCATCCACACCAGTTTCCGTTTCTTGCCATTGATCTCGCTGTACCTAAATAAACTGTGGTGCTTCTCCATCGTGAACACTGTTTAGTAACCAGCAGTAACCACACCCTCAGAAAGTAGTTGTCCCCAAACGTAAGTGCATGTCGACACAACAGTCACAATGGGGTGGGGGCAGTATGGTATAATTATGTGGGATCGAGGGGGAGGATCTGGACACTTCCACAAGAGATCCTTAATTTAAATCCTTTTTATATGCGTACGTCCTTGTCAAGCTGGTGTTTCTACTATTCCCCTCTTGACCTCGAATATGAATGAATCTGATCAACTGAGAATGATAGTGTAATGGTGATAGTAGGGCCTTATAAGGACAGCAATGACAACACTGCTCTACCCTGAATGAATAAGATCATAATTATAATTATTGTCACTGTCTCGATCCATTCCTTCAGGAGTGGGCGAGGAATGTGTACAACATCTGCAGCCAAGCCATTGACCCGAGCG
Source organism: Diadema setosum (assembly GCA_033980235.1). Taxonomy (NCBI): domain Eukaryota; kingdom Metazoa; phylum Echinodermata; class Echinoidea; order Diadematoida; family Diadematidae; genus Diadema; species Diadema setosum. Next base: position 25,974,062 of record CM067067.1, on the reverse strand, counting down.
CAGTCCCAGGCGCCAACCTGGTGGACACAACTTGGTACACACTGGAGCCCGTGACGACCCGCTGGTCATCGTTCTGCCAGTCTATCATGTCCAAAGTGGACTCGGAGAAACAAGAAACGGCTGCAGAGTACATTAATACCTTGAATACTACAGATCTGGAGCCCGGCACTGGGCTGGCCAGTACTTTGCTCTTTATATACGAATCAACGTGATGACATCCAATCCTTGTTTTAAGGTTGAATTCGTTGCGGGAGCACAGAAATGTGAACAATGAGATGAACAATACAAGAAAGAATAAAAAACAAGAAGCTTGATGACAGTTGGTCATTTTGGCCGAATTACACACAAGAAAAACGTCGCAAGAATTAACAAAAGGCGGTGATCGCATGGTCTGCATTATTTTTATATTAAAAAAAAATGTTTATATAGAAGCACACTGTTATCAAATGAAATGATACATGTTTTATGGGCTCATCTCTCTTCATCAGTCATAACAGTCTTCACGATGCCGTAATTCATCACCTAATACCTACCTCTTCAGTAAATCCCACTGGGTTGATTGAAATCTTATGGCGATGTCAGGTATTTTTAATTGACCAAACTGAAAACATTGAGTATTACTGGGAGTATTACAAGCAGCTAAAATAAGAGTAGCCACATGAACGCACAGTGTTTTCAACGTGGCTTATTTGTATGTTTATTATCTATCGTCGGTAAGAGGTAGCTCGATACCAAATGCCTATATTAATGAAGCCAATTGTAGATAGCGGCTTTCCAGCAGATATCTAGGAAAGTGTTATCTGCAAATGATTGCAAATTACTCATAAATATTCATGAATTCATGAATAATAAATAACTAATCTGGCATACATCACTGTATATAAATTCTTGTCAAAAAAATTACATTTATTATTTGATGTGCACAAGAAACCTGTCGCAAAGACTAACAATGGCAATGTTATGGAAATAACTGAAGAGTTTGTTCGCAAAAACCGATAAGTCCATTTTTGAAGATTTTGAAGTACGGTCTCTGTCATAAAGTACAAAATAATACCTTTTAAATGGTATATTGGTCACTACATATAAAGGTACATTTTTGAAGTTATGGTCAAAAGAAGCAAAAATTTTCTTATTATTCTCTTTATTTTTCTTGACCTTTAATCGCAAATATCTCCATTTGGCAAATATGGACTTATCGGTTTTTGCGAACAAACTCTTCAATTCTTTAAGATTTTCAAGCTTTTGGTCATTTCAAATGTCGTATTTTAGGATTTTTCTCATATTTCTTGTTTTCCATTTCCTATCTTGTATTTATTTCTATTTTTACATACCAAAAAAACAGTATTAATGATGTCTAATATACAATCTCTTTCCACAAAAATTTCATCAAATACTGTAGATCTGCTCATCGACGGTTTGTCTATCTTCCATATCACGTGCTATCAAAGTGTGCGGAAATATCACAGACAAACGGTCCTAAAATTGAATGCCCAAGCTGTAGTCAGCCCTTCCTTACAAATATTTGTCAATCTCCTGTGTGTCGACTGTGCACTACAGTCATATCTTTTGAATAGCTGCACCCTTCAGTGTGGCATGAATACTAATCTAGGAGCATGTATCTTTGAACTGCAATGCATAGGCATGGTATAGTGCATGCTAGGTAATGCATGTTCCTTTTGGGTTTTACGTGTACAGTGTATTTCAAAGACCATTGCCACATTAAAAAAAAAAAAAAAGCGAAGAAGAAAAAGAAGAACAAAGAAAAACAAAACTATGAACAGTAAATCACGATTTGGTGTCATCTGGAGCTGGAAGTTGAAGTTGCACTGGTGAAGACGGGAGAATAGGGGACAGAGAGAGTTGTAAGGAAGAATAGAGTGAAAATGAAGTAAAAGGTTTGGAAGTCATTGGGAGGAGAAAGATGAAGCAAAGAGGAGGAAGGAGAGGGAGAAGCTGAAGGTCAGAAAATCATGAAGATAAGATAGAGAAGTGAAGTGGTAGATGTGAAATTATGACAGATGTTTCATGAAACGAAGGGGGAGAAACGATGTCCGTGAGTGATGCCGACCATGGAAGGTGGAATCAAAACAACCAAAGGAGGAAATAAAACAGAAAGGAAAGAGGTTTAGTCAAGGAGAGACGAGACTATAGTCTAAGAGAAAGGAAAGAATTGAAGATGCCATAGGATGTTAAGAAATAAGTTCATTATCAAGCATCGACCAGAATACCAGAAATGTCTGTGAACTTGACAGCACTAGTAAACTCCCATCTAGTGGAACCCATGTGTACCATTTCTGTGTGTGTGTGTGTGTGTGTGTGTGTGTGCGCGTGCGTGTGTGTGTGCGTGTGTATGTATGTGTGTGTGTGGGGGGGGGGGGCAGGAAGGAGGTCCTGTGTGTCAGGGCTCAAGGTTCAACAGTTCAATAGCACAAGAATACATTTTTACTCAGCTTTCCACTCATCTGTGCTATTAATTTTGTGCTATTTGTGAGAAATATGAAAATAAATTGAAATTGAAATTGAAAAATCTGTCCTCTTTCATCTTCTTCAAGATATTAGTTTTGGCAGTAATTCACAGCAAAAGAAAACTCTTCTTCTCTACTTAACTCAAGTACTTCTGTACTCTTTCATCTTTTTGAAGATATTAGTTTTGTTCTAGACTAACATACAGCAAAAGAATAGCCTTTTAACTTGGCTGTCCACTCATTCATTATGTATCAGCTCTTTCAAGATATTAATTTGAAGTTTGAATCGACTTGCAGCATATGAATACTCCTTTCTATTCATCTATCCTCTTTCATCTCCTTCACGATATTAGTTACATGGAAAATCTTGCAACTAATTCACAGCAAAATAATACCCCTTTTTTTCAACTTTCCACTCATCTTTACTTTTTTACCCCTTTGAAGATGCTAATTCCGTTGGGAACTAATTCACAGCAGGAATCTGTTTTTTCTTCGACCTTCCACTCACTTGCATTTTCTGAACAAATTAGTTTCACTAAAAACTGATACATAACAGCAAAAGAATAAACATTTCATCTCTCCACTCTCCACTCATCTCCGCTATCTCTTTGAAGACATAACTTCCACTTTGAATCAATATACATGAGAAAATACACCTTTTCTCTCCTTGTTTATACTCTTCATTGTTGTGTTCAAGAACTGTTTTACAGCAAAAGAATATTTCTTTTTTCTCAAGTTCTCACTCATAAATACTCCTTTTATCTCACAAAATTAGTCCTCAGGATATTATTCCTTTGATCTTCCATTTCTTGAGTTCAAAAAGTGATGAACGTCTTTTACTCTTAACAGACCCTATGGTACCTTTATTCTCTTAATCCTGAAGTCCTGTCCATCTGCACTGAGAGAATGACAAACAGAGGCATAAATATCATTTTTCTGTACACAAATATTGTGTGTATTTATTGTTATGCTGTGCAAAGACAACAACAAATGCCTGTAACTGATCTCCCTCAAGTGTCAGCACAGACCTACAAAGTAAACGGGACATATAATTATATGCTTTTGGCGTGCACTGTCATAAGACTGGTATCACAGCTACAAGTATTAACAATAATTAATGATAATGTGAAGAGCAGATGCCTGAAATGCAAGGGGAATTTTTCTTCTCTCCCTGACGAAACGGTAACACTAGGTAGTACACATAATCAAAGATGCTCACCAAACTACAAAAGTGTGGTTTCTGCTGACTGTGGTACAGTGCACTCCCGTTATAACGAAATGCTCGGGACCGGCAGTTTTCTTTCGTTATAACGAAATTTCGTTATAACCGAACAAATACAATATATAATGAAAACAAGAAAACCACGTATGTATATCATATTATGTTTGCTGAATACTCATCATACATTGGAAAGCTATGTGAAATGTGATGGGATAACTGTATCACAATAATAAATGCAAGTTCCCATCAGAAACTGTGCGTGACACAAAGAGCGAACACACAGTGGTGTGAAGCGTTCACCCATGCAGAGAAGCTATAAATGCTTGTTCCGCTACGAATTTTCGAAAGCAATTCGCATTTCGTTATAACGGAGCACATTTCTTTTGTTTTTCTTTGTCTATGGCGCTCGGAAAAGACTTCGTTATGACGGAAATTTCGTTATAACCGTGTTCGTTATAAGCGAATCTTTTACCATAGACTTTTATGGTGATTATTTTGGGACCAGAAGATTTACTTTGTTATAACGAAATTTCTCGTTATAACGGGAGTGCACTGTACCAAGGAGAATCTGATTCAAAGTCAGTGCAGCAGTAGGTAACCCATCCCCTGCAAGACTCTCAAAATGCTGCAGACATTGCACATGACCAATCAGATTCCCATGGAGAATGGGTTAAATTTCTGTAAAGTGAATGAGCTATGGCATACCATCATTCATTCTTATTCAACTAGATAGACATGAGAGCAGCCCTATGCTAGTCTATACAATACACAAACACAAAATACATGTTGACTGGTCCTTTCCAGTATACGTTTCTACATCAGGATCAACAAGGAAAAGTTCTATAATTCATCATAAGTTTACTTTTTACTGAGATGATCAGGGTATGATACAGTCATAGGTGTACATATTCAATAGAATTTACTGTACAACCAGAAAATTTCACTTGCATGAAATTTTTGTGAATTTTGCAAGGAGCAAAGATTCGCAAAATTAAAATGCATGCAAAAGTTCTTGCATACATTATACATGCATTGATTGCCAATGGCAATTTGCAAAAATTTCATGCCTCAAAAAAGGCTGTCAACTCAAATTAGCAAAAATTTAATGCCATGAATATTTCTGGTTTTACGGCAGTCTTATTACATTTATCTACATGCTTTTTGAACATTTCTGACATACTCATAATATATTTCAAACACGAAAGTGGATGGAACATGAAGTGCACTAATTCCTGATGACTGCTTCAGGATAGGTTTTTCAAACGTTTCGAAAATCTTTGAGGGTAAAGGGTTACACTGCAGGTCAGTGACCTTTAATAATCATCAGTTTCAAGATCAACTTTGCCGTTCAAGTTTGCTCGGGTGCTAGTCTATGCACAGTGGCCAGAAAAGGACATCAAGTAATAGGTATCTCTTCAAGGTAGAATGGCACAATTCTGTAAACAAGGCAAGTGCCAAATTGTGTCTCGCCCATTCGCGTAGAAGAAATTAATGTTTTTTTAGCTCCCCAAAGCTCATTGACCCGCCTATGACCTTTGACCTTGTGGTGACATATACGTCAAAAGTTATGAGCCATAATCGCCAAAAACTTAACATTGGGCCCTAAAGTTCATTGACCTCTGCCTGTGACCGTTGACCTTGCGGTGATCTTCATGTTTGGTAAAATGTGTAACTTTGTATAAGCACTCTTCCTCCAAGTTTGATTGAAATTGAAGTCCTCAGTAGAGAGTTATTCAAGTTTTTGTAGCATTACAGACGGACAGACAGACATCGCAGGCGATCCCCTAGTCTCCCCACACCTCCGGTGGGCTCGACAGAAACTGATGATACCTTACGAATGAACCTCCCAAATGCTAATTTCACGATACATGTACTGGGCTAGTGACATCACCAGCATAAGACAATGTTTTTGACAATGAATGTCCATGACATAAGGAAATGGGCAATTCGTCTGCGATCTCATACATCACAGAGTAACCTACACAATCGGTGCAAATGGTGTCATCGTTTGAAGACTGAACATCGGTACCCTGCATAAGGGAAGATGGTCTGCTAAAATCCCAGGTCAATATTTTACCTTTCCTCAGCGGAGCTTGGTTCCCTTGGGAAATCAAGGGACACAGTGCATGCAGTCTCGACGTGGTGCACCCAGTTTTGTGCACTCTCAAGGATGATTGCATGATACTGTCCTGCAGGACTGCATTTCAAACCTCAGTCAAATGTCCAGGGATCCACCATGTCCAGAGCCTCAAGTCTTTGGACAGCATCTGCTATGTTCCCGACTTCAGAGTTGTCTGAACATACAAAAATAGAGCAATAGATATCAAATCATTTGATGCTCTCTTACAAGTTTATCAAAATTTCAATTCAATAACATTGTGGGAAACATTCATACATTATACATATATAAACTATCAATTTAGGACAATTTTGATAGGAGGCAAACTACTTCAATGAAATTGACATATATTTTTTGATACAAGGAAGGGAAAAATGCATATATATGGGTTGAAATTATGTTACGTATTTGTTACAGAGAATGATTTCTACATCAAAATTCAAGAACAATATCATTATCATTTTCACACACATGTCCAGCTGTACATTCAAACATTTCTGCAGTTTGGATACATGATTGCATGTGTTTCATCAAATAAAACACAGTCATCGAATGTATTTCCCATTTGAGAGTTTGTCTTGTATCAAAATAATCCTTGAAATGATAGAATGAGATACAGAGCTACCCCACAGTGATACACTATGGAGCCCTGCAAGTAATCCAAGTTCACTTTTGCCAGTTTACAAGAGGACATCAGAATTCATAATTTCTATATACAGGAAACAAAATCCGGATGATCTTCTTTTGACCTTCTTTAACGAATTGTAATCGTATCTCTATTCCCTGCAAAGAAAGACCCCTAAAATAAAAAGTAAACGAGAGCATGCAGCACAGAAACAAAATACGAACACTGCCAATTTCTGCCCTTAATAATTGTACACAGATAAGGTGGTGTTAAAAATTTGTGTTTGTTTGTTTGTTTTTTGATGTACAATGTAATGTGATGATAATGAGAAATGGAATGTGTAGGAGTAGAACACAACATCTGCAGTGATACAAGTTATTCTGTGATGACCTGTATGATACAGAGGATACAGAATCATGCGGCAAAACTCATCTTCATGTGCCGTAGGCGTGATCATGTCACCCCCTTGCTGAAGCAGCTACATTGGCTACCAGTCGCAGAGTGCATTGCTTTCAAGATCTTGACAATTGTGTACAAGTGTCTGCAAGGGAAAGCTCCTATTTATCTGGTATCTCTAATCATCCCATACTATTCTGCTCGGCCTGGACTACGTTAAAGTGCAGATAGCACCTTACTCCAGTGATGTACCCAAAACCAACAGTAGAGCAGGGGACAATGCTTTTGTGACGGCTGCACCATGATTGTGGAACAATCTACCACGGTTCGTCCACATTTCCCCATCCCTTGATGTCTTCAAGAAGAATCTTAAGACTTTTCTTTTTAATGCTAATCTGTGACTAAATTTTGTTGTGAAGTGCTGTGAAACCAGTCATTGACTGTGTAAGAGTGCTATATAAATGATCTGATTGTATCATATTGTATACAGCACTGTAAACTTACTCTGCTCGTCCACCTTGCCTTCAGTCAGTTGGGACAGTGGGTGGACAGCCTGCAGCAGGGGACTGAGGACATCACTGGACAACTTGCGAGCCTGCTTCAAAAACGGATGGCCAAGCAGCTGGTGGGCACTGGGCCTGAATTTTAAAAAAAGAAAAAGTGACAATGAAAAATAAATAATAAATTGAGGCACATTTCGCCACTCTAGAACTTCACATTGGCCTTTTACGTGGGTTGACATATACACAATTCCACACTGCAATGATCACAGTCATGCAATGGCCTCTTTCAGTTTCCAGTTTAGTTTGTTTTCATATTTTTAAAATAAATAAACAATACTTGTTTACACAAAATACACAATGTGAACAAAACATATCCAACAAAGATAAACATTGTGCATCGACAGCCATTATGCTGATATTGCAGATGCAAAAGAGCAGAAAAAGAGAGAAACATGAACAAAACCTACAAAAAGCTAAAGTTTGTACAAATTGCAGGTTTCCAAGGAATGTAAGTTCTTGGCAATATGGAGCTTGGAAATGATTTGAAACTGACCCAAAAACAAATATTCATATTAAAAAAAAAAAACCCAACATTCTGCTCTGTTTCCATCAAATCTCTTTGACCTGCCTACCCACCCTTGATGTAATCAAGATTATGTGCATGCTTTTGTCAAGAATGGACATGGAGCTTAAAATTAATACTTGGCCCATGAGACCTAGTACATGCTGCATGTTATTTGAAATACAATGTATAAAGATGCACATGAGAAATTTGACCACTGACCTCATATCATCAGCATAGAGCATATTATCCTTTTAAAGGGATGGTTTAGTTAGGTCTTAATATAAGTTGGCACCCACCGTTTACTAGGACCACTTTGTTTTACATTGTTTTTGGATATCTAAGCCATTTCAAAACCAATTTTCATCAAATAAACTTTGAATTTTGCTTAGATTTGTATCCTCCTTAATATTACATTAAAAAGTTGTTTCTCTCGCAAAAGTTAAAATCTGAATCTACCGTCTGAAAAACTATGCCATCCCTTGTTAACCTTAAATTTCCTTTGGAAACTATTGGTCCTGAACTAAGGAATGCAGTGCATGGAATATGATAGGTAACTTCATATCATATTTCTCATGATGGATGACCAAAAGAAGACAATACACACATGTATCTTAGATATGACACAAACATCATCAATTCAAATTCTCAGTTCACAAGGTGACCTTTACCTTACAAAATTGATTCTCAGTCACATGAGATGACAGCAGAACATTTGTTGTTGCTGTTTGTTTTTGTGTTTGTTTCAATGTTGTTTTGCTGTGTTTTGTTGTTTGTTTTTGTGCAGGCTTGACAGCAATACCAGCACTCACTGTTTATATCAATCAAAGAAATGACGAGCTTGTACCACACCTTTCACTGGGCTCTCTCCTGAGGCAGACTTCAATGAAATCATGGAAGTGGGATGAGAACCGCCTCTCGTACGGGTTGGGGATGTTGGCCAACCCCCTGCTGCCCCCAATGCCACTGTCCACTCTCGCCTCCTCTGTCTGGGCCGTGTTCTCATCTTCGCATAGTGTGGAGCTGTCCAGCAGTTTGGGTGTGGTGCCATTTATTTTTTCCAGCAGCATCTTGAGAATAATGCATTTAATAATGTGCACAGGTTAGTAGTTCAAATGCAGCAATGGCTTGTAAATGAGCATTGGCTGTTGATTTATCCTACAAAATAACTTACTGCCAGGATTATCAAACTTTTGTAACAGCTCATGATGATGAGAAACCTTTGCCCTCCTATCCTCTTAACAAGCTTCAAATACATCTCGATGGAAGAATTTTTTGAAGAATTTGAATAAAGCTTCAAATAGAACACTGAATTTACATGTAATCTCCAGTAACCATGAGGGACTAACATGAATCAGACTCATGAATTTCTTCCGTCGAGATGTTTTCATTGCAACTGATTGACAAATTGCCCTACATCGACGTAAATAAGCACTGAATTGATCAGTGTTTTTTAGTAGTAGCCATGATAAAAATCATGGGCGTACATACTCGAGCAGGATTCGAACCTACGACCCCCTGATCACCGGACAGGCGTCATCTCCACTAGACCACCGAGCTTTCGCCCGACAGCAAGTGTTGGTTCTAATCCTTATAGCATGCAGCGGGTACTGCTTTGTTATTCAAATTCATGAAATTCTTTCGTCGAGGTGTTTTCATTGCAACTGATTGACAAATTGCCCTACATCGATGTAAATAAGCACTGAATTGATCAGTGTTTTAGTAGTAGCCATGATAAAAAAAAAAAATCATGGGCGTACATACTCGAGCAGGATTCGAACCTACGACCCCCTGATCACCGGACAGGCGTCATCTCCACTAGACCACCGAGCTTTCGCCCGACAGCAAGTGTTGGTTCTAATCCTTATAGCATGCAGCGGGTACTGCTTTGTTATTCAAATTCAACATCTCGACGGAAGAAATTCATGAATTTGAATAACAAAGCAGTACCCGCTGCATGCTATAAGGATTTCAACCAACACTTGCTGTCGGGCGAAAGCTCTGTGGTCTAGTGGAGATGACGCCTGTCCGGTGATCAGGGGGTCGTAGGTTCGAATCCTGGTCGAGTATGTACGCCCATGATTTTTATCATGGCTACTACTAAAAAACACTGATCAATTCAGTGCTTATTTACGTCGATGTAGGGCAATTTGTCAATCAGTTGCAATGAATCAGACTCCTAATCAAATCACCATTTTAAAAAAATAACTGACCATGCAGTACGTAGAATACAAACTGAATGGGAGTGGATGCTTTGACAAATTAAAGCTGAAAATATCGTCGGTTGAGAATGATAAGGGCGTTAAGTTGTCACTAAACCCATAGTGTTCAAGACAACTTAACGCCCTTCTCATTCTCAACAGACGATATGTGATATCCTTACAACAGCTTACTATAAACTAGAGCTCCGATGCACAAAAACTGTTCAACCATAAACATCCATGGCATGAAACTTTCACGAATTGCCAACTACGTAAAAATTATGGATACACTACACTGTCTGGACTAAAACTTTCACAAATCATGGCCTCCTTGTGAAATTAGGGAGTTTCATGCAAGCACATATTTCTGATCTTACAATAGTTACAGTAGCCATAAGTTAAAGTTGATCAATGAAATACAGTACATGCCATATATTCTGATGATACTTCTAGTTTCTTGTTCTTTATGTCTTTTCTCTTACTCCCTACTCTATCACATATTTGAGACACAGTTCACACTCAGGACATATAGATAGTCTTTCACAGCTTCGATGACCATGAACCATCATGCAAATACCTGTGCATGCACTTCCCCATTAAAACCAACAGTGCTGATATAACACATGATCTATAGGCCTACTGTACATGCAGTGTAAAGTATTTTGCAGTGGTTTCATTTTTGTGAATTTCATGACAAAAGTGATATTTGCGAGATATCGCACGTCATAACTCAAATGCATTGTACATCATCTCCAAAGCGGGAAAATGCAAACCTTGTTTTCTTGTTGTTGTTGTTGTTGTTGTTTTTTTAAGAGAGATAATACAGTTGAACCTCTATTATCCGGCCTCCCTTTATCCGGATCTCTCTATTATCCGGACGCAATCTCGCCGTGATTTTTTTTTTTTATAATTACGGGAAGAAAGGGGGATTCCCAACTCCTTGAGAACTCCTACCCAAACACACATGAATTACATATTACTTCCAATATGATTAACATACATTGCATCAAATTTCCTTCCAAATTGCTTACCTTCAGACATTTCAACATCCCGAAACATCCCCAAATGTAACAATGAAAAGGTTGCAGTATACACATTGCTACATGTAGCACTACAATGGGCTACATCAGTACATGTGTATGTATATGTACATGTATAAAGCATTGAGTCTCCCGTATCCGGCCAAATCCCTTATCCGGATGAGCCCCGGTCCCGACTTGTCCGGATATGAGAGGTTCAACTGTAGTCATTTCTCATTTCATCAATACATTTCTTGATCACCAATTCTACCACCTGTAAGGATACTTGCAAGATATACAGTGTATGCAGTACTGTACGAGCTGAAATTTTCGCGTACAGATATTTTCGCGAATTGCTACTTGGAGGACATTTTCACATGTTGTTAATTTCGCGGTTGCGAGGGTCTATCTGAACTTAGTTATTCGCACGTTCTTATTTTCGCGGTTCAAAGGCGAATCGCGGAATTCGCGAAAATAAAACCATCGCGAAAATTTCAGCTCGTACAGTAACTTCTGAGTCAGGACAATCAACCACTGTACAGATTCAGTGGAGCAACATACAAAAGGGCTGGCCTAGTTCTATCTCTCTTCATTCAATATGTAGCTCAATGCCAGCACTTCAAACAACCAGTTAATGCACAAGACAATTAATTCTATATCAATGCTTACCTTCATGGGCACCATGTCTGAGAAAGGAACACATCCATTGGCCAGCTCACAGGCTGTTATTCCCACACTATAAATGTCAGATTTGGCATCATATCCCAGGAGATTCTGTGCAGGGAATGTGAAGAGGGTATGATCTCAAATAAGAGTTCATCTTATAATAATTAAAGCACACATACATACATACATACACACACACACACATACAGTCTATACATGCACACACAGACATAAAAAAAAAAAAATCACTTTTTGGAATAGAAGGGAAAGAAAGTAACCTTAACACAGCAATTTTTGCTACTTTACAACAACAACAGCAATAACAACAACAAAAAAGTGCTAGGGTAGAGTATGTACTCCTCAGTTGTTATACAATGCAATTTCATTCATTTCACGTTTCAAACGAAGTAAATTACATCAATTTATGAGTTTTTTATTTTGCACCTTTAGCAAAAAAAAAAAAAATAAATAAATAACTAAATGCTTGTAACTAAGTGAAAGTGTGACTGATTCCATGATGTTCTCTCTAAAGGACCAGGCAATGAGGATTACATGCATTGCCCAGGGGTACAAACCATTGCTACCAAGGGACTTGAACCAGGGACCTCATGACTGATAGTCCCTGGTCATATCCACTAAACCACAACAGCTCCTTGTCATCAAAATTATATCCTTTATGACTCAACTATGATATATCTAGAATTGCCTTCCTACTTAAGATTGCTGTATTATTTACTCAGTATTCTTTATCATTATTTCAAGCTACATTCTATAATAAAATTGGCAGTATAGCAGTGGTCTTTGTGAAAGTGAAAAAGCATGCCTTCATCTTTCTCATTATCAGTTACAGCAAAAATCTTCTACATGAAAGAGTTGCCATATGAATTAACATATGCAACATATGGTTGAAAAGAAATATCAAGTGACATTATAGAAACCTCTGTTACTACTACAGAATGACATTTATAATTTGATCTTTAAGTTTGTCTTGATCTGACACTTGTGAAGTCTAGCACCATCATCACAAATTATGGGTAATACTTCGGCAAGGCATGACGAAAAGTGCCCACATGGCAGGAAAACAAACAAGCCAAACTAAAATTGACTCTTTCACTGACAAAAAGTAAGAAGTGTGGACACAGCATTGCACTGCTCACCTGTTCCAAGACCTCTGGAGCCAGCCAGGGCAGATTTCTCACAGTGTTTGTGGATGGAAAGTCAAAGACTGCCTTGAGGCGCTTGCCATCCTCAATCATGCTGATGGCAGTTCGCAACCCAGCCAGGTGAATACCACCAGACCTTGTGAGCAAGATGTGACTGGCTTTTATACTCCTGCAAGCCACAGAAGAAATGAAGTTATTTGATCTTAAAGGTGGATTGACATATTTGTAATGTTACTGAACAAAACAGGATATGGATTTACACAATTGAATACATCCTGCATATAAATCGATAAAAACTGCTATAGCACACAGTACTATTAAGTTAATTAACACAATATGGACAATCACAATTACATCATGACAGATCGCATATACAAAGAAAGACAGAGAAGGAGCCAGAGAGAGACATAAGAGAAAAAATATTCAAGGACATCAACTGACAAAATGGTCAAGTTACTCTTTCCACTGGTCTTGGCAGTATAGACATGTAAATGTAGCCAAATTTCACAGTGGAAAATTACATTTGTGAACATTCGCTGATCATTCCCATGCAGTCTATGAATAAACCACAAACTGGGGTTATAAAGACATTAACAAGATAGATGAAAAATAATCTCATCATTATTCACAATTATGACACACAGCGAGGAATAATTCCATCAAATGAGGCATGCAGTCGAGAAGACTTCAAATAAATTATAATGTGTCAAGTGTACATTGTTATCACGATCAGCTTCAACTCCAGAAGATTTCACACGGATTCACCAATTTAAGAAGCTTGGGATTACCGACTGACATGTAGCTACACATGAAATTTGAGGGGTCCATACATAACGATCATCATCTCCTGGAAGACTTCTATTCAGATCAAGATATGATGCAAACATTTTCTGCTATGGGTATCACTGTTCCACAGGTTTTCACACTATCTTCATCTTTATCAAACAATGCCCCTCCCCAATTAATGCTGACCTTTTTATGTTTTGCATCTCTATGCTTCTTGTGTGTAATTCACACCCCTCCCTCTCTGAACAATGAGCATACACCAACGACTTGAAACTGAGTAGTTTGATGTGTGATATTCTGCCAAGAAATCTTACTGTACCTGTGGATGAAGCCCATTTTATGTATGTAGTCAATGGCCAGCACAACATCCCTCATGATCTGGGCTATTACATTCTCCTTTAGACCATCGGGACAGTTTCTGTCCAGTAAGTCTCTGACCGAACCTGTAGCAGAATTAGAAAAAGAAGACAAGATTAATTGACGATGGTATTAATGGGAACAGAACAAGAACTCACAAGCAAAATCATAGAAGCTGACAAACAGAGAGCATGTTGCAGTGTCAAAAAATGCCTTTCATCCAAGCATTTACTTCTACATTATGAAATTGGAACATGTTTCTCTCAGATAGTGGTATGAAGAACACTGATGTGAAATACTGACCAATATAAACATATAAATGAGTGAAAGATATACTCAGTCATGGCAACTCTACAGACCAACATCATTTCACAAATGCACAGCTGAGTACTGGTAAAGTACAATGTACAAGCTGAGAGGGAATGCCCCTATCAATATTGCTTACTTGCTAATAGTTTTTGGTTATTTACTTAAACTTAAAAAGGAAATCATACAGTAGCACATTTTCTCTCACAAGAGGGTACCTTCTGCTCTACCATGAACAAATTGTTTGCCAAGGAAGAAGAAGAAGAAGAAGAAAAAAATGATGCACGAGTAACTCACCATGCTCCATGAGAGGCATGACTACCCAGAGTTCATTACCATGGACGAATGATGTATGGAACGACATGATGTGTTCGTGCTGCATCAGCTTGGAGAACTGACATGCTTGCTGTATGGAAATTAATGATTGATTACAGTAAGATATAGCAGCAACATCAGGGGTACAATACAAGAGCCTAAATTGGGGTGAGGTGGGAGTGGGGTCAACCTTGATGATGCCACTTATGCCCCCATCAGGACCACATGTACCCTTTGCCTAGCCACAAAGGATGGTTCCTGGTAAACTTTACCAAATACATGTATTTGATTAGAAGAAAATGAATGAGAGCTAACTTTTTCTTTGGGGCCCTGCTGGATCCCAAGATCTTATACTAAATAATATACAATCAGTCAGCCACTGCCACTACCACTGCCATGAATTAAGGTCCTGCATAAAGGCTCTTATGGGAATACTTATCATTTGAAAAAACAAAATGTATTGCATGCCCTACAAGTGATCTCTAAAACACTGATCACTCATTTGAAAGAAGATTCACATCAAAGAGCAATCACTATAAAAGAATGACGACATTAAGGGTAATAAAGATTGCATGAAGGGCAATGTTGTATATAAAATGAAAAAGTACAATAAACCAACAGAAATAGTATTTACAAAATTACATTTCTCTAATTTAATTTTACATAAATATCACACTTATGAAGTATACACTATACATAATCTTGGATGGAGGAAAGGCTAACAAACACCCCATTTGCATCTCTTTGCAGAGAATGAGCAGAAATAGAAGTGTGATTCTCATCAGTTTCTATGTAGTGCACTGAAAATATGTCTCAGACTACATTCCGCAGCCAAGTAACATCACACATGAATCTAGTGTAAAAAAAAAAAAAAAAAAAAAAAAATTTAATCACAGAGAAAACTGAAAGGAATCTTTTAGATTGTGAAGGACTGTCTCAAACTTGATAGAGATGAGAATGCAAAAGCACAAAATAGGATCAGGTAGCATATACATATCCCTCTTCCTAATATGTTTCTTTGTTTAAACCATGAGCAACCTACAAGCTTTTGTGAAACAATTAGACATGACACTTAATGTTTGATATCATGCACAAAAATTTCTGTACACAAAAGAGACTTGAGATTTTGCCATGACAACACAGACTACGACACATTGCCGTAGATGATTGTTTTATTTGGTGCAGAATGACATGGTCATCTACGACTGCCATATCAAACCTTGAGATCATAGAACCATGTATGACTGCAATGGTACGTTTCCTCTAAATCAGTCTCTGTGCTAACGATAATTTAACCAACTGCATTCAGTAACAGAATGGGTCCACTGACAGGATTCACCAAACTGTACTGACAGGTTTAAGACATTATAAAGTAAAGGCACTGACTCACATTTAGCCCCACAAAGCCATCTCTCATCTTCTCTAGGTTTATTCTTCTTATTGCCACGAGGTCTCCAGAAGGCCCGTGTCTAGCAATATGTACCACGGCATTGCCTTCAAAATTGCGACCTGATCAAAAGAAAAAAAAAAAAGGAGGAAACATTTATACAATACATTGAATTAACAGAAAACGCATTACAGACATGCTGCTGGTGTCATGGAAATATACATAGATGTCACAACAGTGACTGCACTACATGCTGAAAAAGAAAGAAACAAACTTCATATTCAAAACAAGTCACAAAAGTATTACAAGTATTATCTATTGACTAGTATGTCTACTTCAAATCACCGAGTTATTACCAGGCTAAAAAAAATAAACACAAAAAAATTTCATGTCCATAGTACACCAAGAGGGTCCAAGAGAATGTTGCATCAGATGTTACAAGGCATTCACGATATCTAACATTTCTGACTAACACTATTCATCAAGTTTTCTGTGCACTGCTGCCTTGATTTGATCTAAACTTGTTGTTGTCTTTTATAGAGTAATCAACCTAGTTTGCTTTGTATGTCCTTTATAGCTCAGAGGTGAAAGTTCTTGATGATACAGTTTGGCTAAGGGTGGGATTTCACGGAGCACGCGAACGATTTGCGAATGACGCGAATGGCAAAATCCAGCATTCGCATTTTAGTCTGCAAAAGATCGCCAAACAAACGTGAGGGTTCGGAAGCGTCGTCAATTGTTCGCGAATGTCGTTTTTACTTCGGCTAGAATTTCAAAAAAGTTTGAAATTTTTTGCGAACCTTTTCCGCACACTTAGTCGCGATTTGCTCGTGAATTGTTCTCGAAAGTGTCTTTAAAGCCTCGTCATATGCGCAAGACCTTCGCAAGACACGCGCGATGTTCGCAAAATGTTCGTGAAACCCCAAACAGTCTCCGAAACTTTGGAGAATGTCTCGCGTATGTTTCGCGAAATCTGCGAAGTTTTTCCGATCATTTTACGACGTAATCGCAAACTGTTCGCGTACCTTTTGAGATATTCTCGCGAACGTTTAGCGCACGTTTGGGGGATGTATGACCTATACGTTTTCTACAAATAAAAATCGTAACATACATCTAAACATCAAACAATTATTAACAACTATAGTAACAAAAGAAATTCAAGTTCAAGTTCAAGTTCAAGTTCAATCATAGTTTATTTCCAATCAACGAAAATCAAAACGTAATACAAAGTATACATAAAATTAAAGACTATACATAAAATTAAAGACTATACATAAAATTAAAGACTAGCAAAGAGAAATAAATGTTTGATATACAAAAAAAATCGCAGAATACACTTAAAATTAATCTAAAATATGTAAAATTTCATTTGAACTATAGAGATTATGTGTGTTGGAGGAACTGCGAAAAAAGATCAAATGCTTTACTATATAGCGGAGATATATGTCCTAGGAAAAAAATGTAGGCAAGCACACGATAGAGAAATGAGAGAAAAAGAAAGGAGAAATAGAGGAAAGAAAAAATTCAACTCAAGACAGCTTCCACCTCTCCTTGGGTACATTTTCTCCCATAATTATTGAAAATTTTTCGTTGTTCGCATTTCCGTCGCGTGTTCTTCGTGTACGTAACATGCTGTACTCTAGCAATGATACACACGACATTCGCACATACGTCGTGGAAACTTCGCACAAATTTCGCAAGAATAGTTTTCGGCTTCATTGTCGGAAAACATTCGGAGAAAAACTTTTCCGAATGTTTGATTTTTTCATTCGCGTCCTTCGCAAATCGTTCGCGTGCTCCGTGAAATCCCACCCTTAGTCGATGAAAATAAAAAGGTTAAAATTTACATTCATAGCCACATGTATGTTGTCTCTGTACATGCAGAAGTCGAATATCACCAAAGTCAATGTATTTAATATTCTTCAGTCTCATCAATATGAACTTATTATTGTATAATCATGCTGAGTTGACTGGAATTGTTTCTACTGGTTCAACATTCATTCAACATTTCAACAAGAGTACAGACCTATTAGAGTTAGGAGAGTGTAATGCCTGGAATCCCCCTCAAACTTCTGATCAGTCATTTTCTGCAGTAGTGTATAGAAAAGAAACAGGAGGATTGATGAACACTATTCAAAATGAAGTAGCGCAAATAATCATCTCAGGAAGCTTTGTATAGATCTTTATAAAATGCCTGCAATATCTGGCCACATTGCTAAGACTGGATTTCTATGATACTGTGTAACACTGTGCTCATGGTTTGATTAATGTGCATGCACCACTCTGCAGTATGATTGATCTTCAGACTCTGAAAGATACACAACAAATGGAAGAAGACTAATCATAAAGATAATGCTATTAATGGAAGCTGCCCATAATTTGACCAAAACGCCGCTCAAAATTTGACTGCCCGCTACATGTAGAAACCTATTAAAACATGCTTTTGCGCATGGTCGAACCTTGCAGGGAAGGTCGAACCTTATTTATGCGCAAGCCTTTTAAAAGTGGTTGTAAACAAAGAGAACAGCATACCACAGGTACCCAGAGGATGTTGCTTCCCACATGATGGCAATCTGTTTGGAACTTCTCTGTATCTACAGAGATAGTACTGGCAAAGAATCTGACTTCTTGTAAACACCCATTAATTAAATTGGGGCCCTAAGCTAGATAGGATTCTTTCTTTCCGAGGCAAGGTGCCAGGCCAGGGCGGGCCGGTGCAGTCTGGATCTGGATGTGTACGACGCAGGGCCCAACTGCATCGGATGAGAGAGGGTGGGTGCGGGGATAATTAGAAAGTTCTATTGATGGCCTTTTTGAATGAGTCTATGATCAGCTGATCCTGATGATGGCGAGTTGATAGTGGCGTCACTCAGGTGGTTCCACTCGATGATGCCGTGCTCTTGTATGGTTAACCGCACCAGCGACCCCAACACGTACTAGTTACAGTACCCCGCACAGGGGTTATTATATGGTTAAAGCACTTAGATATATTTGTCACTTGTCAGGTTGTATCTGTAAATGTTTAATCTATGGTAATTTACAGCAGTTTGTAAATTGCTTGGCACAAATACGTCGTCTAGATTTTATAGGTTGAACAACATTTTGAGTTGGGAGAGCAGGCACCACCCCCCCCCCACCACTTTGAAGAAGAGGGTGCGTTTGAGGTTCCTTGATCTTCCTTTTGAATTGGGAGATGCAAGTCAGTCAGCTTGTTACCAATGTTTAATAGTGACAGTCAAAAAAGCCATCCATCATTCAATATCATCTCTGACTAGATCTATAACGTTGGATCTATTAAACCAAGAAACCTTTAAAGGGGCATAGTCCCGGTAGTGTAGAGGGCGCTGTTGATGATACTGCCGATCACCGTTTTTAATATTATAGCATTGATACGAAGATTACCGAAGTTGAGCTGTCATCAAGAGTAAAGTGCCTAGGTGTTGCTAAGTAACGTTGCCTTCGTTGTCTCCTCTGCGCATCGCGCAGTCTGTAGACAGTGTCTAGTAATGCCAGGGTGCGTGCATATGTGCTTGTTATTATGACATCACAAAAGAAGTTTGCTAACTACATGGTTAAAGCTGTCATCCCCCTCAGCCGAATCATGAGCCGAACTGTGATCGGACCACTGCACTGACTACAGTGGATCGGACTTCTTCGGACTCGGGGAAGTGGGCCAAAGCGTAAGCGCTGAAGAAGAGTCGATAGCGTAGGTCTCTAACATGTTATAGGAAACTTGCGCCGTGCGCCCACGTACGCATTTGACTAAGTAAAACACCGGGACCGATGTACCTTCTTTAACGTCACCTTTACCTTAGGCTTTTTTAGACACATTAATAAATGTAACTTTTTGTCTTGCGCAAAGTATAGTGTATGGTACACATGAGGTGAGTTCCGTCACCCTCATCCTGTGCTAATTATTCAATCTACAAAAAAACAAACAGAAAACACACAACAAAAACACTGTACCATCGAAAATGACCCCCCCCCCCCCCCACCATACCGGTAGTCCCATGTATTGTATTGTGTGTTAGTGTGCTCAATCAACAACAAATCCAGTCCTTCGTAAACCTGTACCTGTTCACCGGCTTAAGTGGAGGAGTCCTTCCTTTTCTGTCACATAAAAATAATACAGTATTCCAACGTACGACTACCTGTAACGTTATGTAAATAATAAACACTCACAATGCACGAGCTGCTCAGGATCTCAATTCTATACCTCCAAAAGACTCGACACGAATGAGATTTGCTATCGTATTTCGTGGAATTGAATTGTACACAAACACGTCGATCGATACCTAATCGGTGAGGGTGCGATAGCGAATGATCGACTTCGGTGCTTCCCCTCCACCCATACTAGTAATACAAAGCTACATTGCTCTAGCATGCACTGCTAGCTCACAGCAGGGAGGTGTACCTCCCTGCTCACAGTTGTGTCGCTGTCGCTCGCCGCTGCCCTCCCTCACTCCTGCCTTCCGTGGTAACAACACAGTGTCCTCAATTGAAAACTCTGCTAAGATGGCTCATTCTTCTTCAAATGAATTTGATCAAGAACTGGTCAACGAGCTCAGAGACGTGGTTGAAAATTGCCGATGGCAACGAGTTGGGACTGCAGATGACCTGCAAAGGAGAACGTGCACGAGGTAAATTGAGTTGAGGTATACGAGCACACTCACACTCACACAGCTCACAGACACAGGCACACTGCCACTCCTCCTGCTACACTAGTTGAGGAGTGAGGTATCAACATTTTATCATGATCCGGGGTAATTTAATTGTTAATATAATACTGAATAGTATATCATCTGTCCCTAGAGCATCTGTGAGTATAGGTGTCAGTACAGTCAGTACCACACAGTTTCCAGTTCAGTTTCATGCCAGAATCCCTCTCAAGACCATTTAAATTTACTGTAAAAAGTTTAATTACCTCCACCAAGGGAGGAGGTTATGTTTTCGTTACCGTTGGTTTGTTGGTTTGTTTGTCCGTGTGCAAAATAACTCAAAAAGTAGTGAACGGATTTTGATGAAACTTACAGGAAAGGTTGAGAATGACACAAGTAACACTGTAACAGATGATTAAATTTTGGTAGTGATCTGAGAATTTTTGAGGAATTTATGATGGATTTTTGATATTTTGGCAGGTAGGGTCAATGAACTTGCGAGTTCAAGCTGCGCATTTTTGAGGTTTTTATACACACACTAAAGTGCGTGCTCCACTTTCTGCTAGGGCGAGGTGTGCCGCGCAGCTGAGGGTTTATGATGTAACAAAGGCTTCTATATTGGGAAATCAGGCAATTTTCAGCATGTATATACCTATGGGTGGAAATCACTGCTCTCTATATTATGGAAGAGCCGGAATTAAAGAGCTTTTCCCCAGTCGTGGAGAGGAGAAAAATATCTTTGGGAAGAGCAAGATCATCGATGGAAAGTAGCTGCTTGGCGGAGGTCTGCACTCTCAGAGTGCTTTTCTAGTTCAAAATGCCATTGCTTGTACTTGACAGTAAAATTTTACCAGTAGTTCTAGTAGTAATTTACATCATCTGGAACTCCGATCAAGCTCAGAATCCAGTCCAGGATTGAATCCTTTGAATGGCCCTCTATCTACAAGTCTTCAACTTACTGGGCATCATCATATAGGTGATTCAGGTAATTCACTAGTAGCCAGTGCCCTGCCAATGCAGTGGTAGACCTGTAAATCATACCAGGGAGGTGTCACCTCCCTGATCATACTGGACAGTTCTGTTTGAAATAAAGAATATTTCAAGACACAAGAATAGAGCAACTTATATCTATCATTAATGTGGGAAAGAGTTCCATATGTAACCCCCCCCCCATAACCTAGGACTCCAGGGTCTGTGTTACCCTTGGAGTAGGACTGACTTCAGGACACACAGGACACACAGATCAATCATCAATGTTACCCTAACCCTAACCCAAACCCTAACCCTAACCCTAACCCAACCCTAAACTCCCACTAATAACCCTAACCCTAAAACCACCTAAATTTCATCATTTTACTTAAATATTATACGTATCACTTTTTTCAGTTTTATGAGGGGTACATATGGAACTCTTGCCTTAATGGGTCATATGAATATGATCAAGAACAACAATGACAAGTCAGTGTCTTCTTCCGTTCAAAACACAAATTCCACAATGCAGGCTTAACCTGTTGAGAATGGGCTGATTTTGCTACAACATGCATTTCCCATCTAGACACTTCGTCGCCGGTCACACGAACCGACGAATCACTCGATTTTGGGTCAAATATTCCATTTTGAGATTTTCAATCATTTCGGTAGTAGACATTCCATACTACATATACTGAAATTCTCAGTGTGTAATTCGGTGTATTTTTTACGTAGTTATCACTTTTGTAGAAGTATGTAATTCCATTTGTGAAAATTATTTGTTTTCCCCATAGACGCGTGTGTTAAACAATCACGCGATTCGACGGTTCGGTGACCGCGCGTACTAGTACGCGCGGTCACCGAACCGACGAATCAGTGCGCATTGACTTGCGTGTTGTTTTTGAGATTCAACAGTTCATTGACCGCGCGCATAGTGCGCGTACTATGTAATACATGTGTTGACAATGACAACGCTCAATGTACATGTACATATGGACACACATGGAAAATGACAACGTTCTTTGCAGACCGAAAATACATGCATGCAGCTCTTCGACGATTTCCCGCTTATTTGTTAACAATACAATTCGATAAAAACTTCACAAGTTAGAGCAAGAATTGAAGTCTGGTGTACTACAAAAATAATTGGAAATTATAGACATGAAGGTGTAGCAACCATAAGTCAAAAATGGGCTAACTTCAAACGCGTTTTTCTCGAATTGTCATTCTTGCGCAAACCTGAGGGATTCGTCGGTTCGTGTGACCGGCGACGACTTGCCTGAGTATACTCGGGACTCGTCTCAACATGTTTTTCTGCGCCCTCTGTGTTTCATGGTATTCCTTAGGATGACACAGCTTGGGTTTGTGATTGTGAATCATCCCCTCGCTGGCCAATATTTTGGTTTCCTTCTCTCACAGTTTGTGCGTGGTGCTATATAAATATGCCAGTTTTCTGTGTATTCTACATCCATTCCTTTCTCTCGATGTGTTTGGCATTCTGCATGAATTTAGTACTGGAGGTCGAGGTTGGTTGAACATGAAAGGAACACAGGTAAAACACAGCTAAAGATGATTGCCTACACTGGGACTATGCTCAGTCCAACATATAGTTACAGTTTAATTTTACTGCCAAATTGCAAGAAAAGAGGTGCATCCCTTCTTCTTGCTAACACTATTTTTAGTTCAGTAGAATCACAGCAATGCTATATCATAGGTAGGCTCATATTGCTAAAATGAAAAATAGCAGGAACCTTGAAAGCAGCTTCAACAACAGAGCTGATCCTGGGGCAGCCTGTCAGACTCTCACTACCAGTGATTTGATTTATAAGGAGAATGGAACTTCTTCATTTCAGAAACTCTTATGGAAGTATCCTTTACTAAAGTGCTGTAATCAGAGGTTGTTTTTGTTGTTTTTTAGGAGATCTGTAAAACTTGCCATTTAGTATCCGTATCAGTTTAATATGGCAGCAATTTTTTTTTTTTTACAACCATTCATGCAGGATTATGTCAGAAGATGGAGAAGACATTGTGCTGGTTCACATACCTCCTGACCATTTCTTTGCCATGGATGCAAGCTGCCCTCATGCAGGTATTCTTCCAAGGATGTTGTGTTTCATTGAAGTAGATTCTTTTTGATTTCATGTTGACTTTGTACAAAGTGTGATGTAGTGTTTATATTCATTTGTGGAACTTGAGCAGTCATTTATGATTATTAGATATGACTTTGTGCAAAATTTGATTTAGTGTTTGTATTCATTTGTTGAAGTTGAGCAGCCATTATTAGATATCAGGTTTTTCTTTTGAAATTTGATTTTCATCTGTGCAAGGGCTTTACTGTTTCACTGTTTCAGCTTTCATATGTGTGTAAATCCAGGGTCCATAAAACATCTGAAATCATGTTTTAGACAGGTAGAGATGCAAAAACTTAGCAGCAAAAGATTGAAGTGAATGAATGAATGAGATTCATGGTAGATCTTGTCAGCCATTCCATGTAATGAGAGTCATTAATATTTGAAATTTGATTTCATTAAAATTGATGGGGGCTGTGCTGTGTCTGTTTTCATTTAAATTCCTGGTTCCATGAAGTGTTACAGACTATGTGTAAGTTGAGATATGTGGGAAATCAGTGTTTAGCAAAAAATAAAAAAATAAAAAAGAAATAACGACTATTATATAATGAGAGATAACAATTCCTTGTAGATGGCCTTGTGTAGCAAGTGATATTGAAGGATGACTTTGAATGGTACAATGTAATTGTTGATTTGGCATTTATACACATGTATAACATAGTGGCTAGAGCAGATTTGCATTCTGTTCTTGTAGTACTAGTACTGGAAAGAAGTCTTCCCTGAAGTAAGGTGATACTAATTGTCTTCATGGGATTTTATCAAAACCCAAGTACCAATGCTAGAATTCTCTAGAGCCATTCATAGAGATTTAAGTCCTAAAAACTGCAAATATTTCTTCAGTTTTACAGTTTAACCAATGGCAAGAGGTATTTGGCATTTCATATCCAAATTGGTCTCATTGTCATATAGGGAAGATGAGTTTTTCTAGGGTATTTTATATTCCTTACATATTGGAAAAAGTAAATTACAGCTATTCATTGCATGATTTTCATATGCTCTATCTTATTGTCTGGTTTTAGGTGGTCCCCTTGACATGGGTGACATTGAGGAGATTGAAGGTCACTCCTGCTTGGTCTGTCCTTGGCACGACTATGACTTCAGACTCGACAATGGAGAATCTACTTCAGGACTTAAGGTGAGAAGATGAGACTTACCTGTGCAGGCTCTTACGCTACATACTGCTTTCACTGTAAGGTAATTATGTATTCAGAATAAATAAAAGTGTAGTTGGAAAATGTGAGTCTAATTCTTTTAGCATTATCAGCAGCATGCTTTTTCCAAAATGTTACTTCGAAAAGGGCATATTTTCTTACACTGTTTCTAAGGGTGAAAAATAAAATTTGATTTGTTTATAGATTTGTTTATAGATTAGTTAGGAGCTGATATACATGTGAAACACAAACATGAGTTGCAAAGCTTGGGTATGATGGATTTCTCTGGAAGGCTGCTTTTGTACTGATATCCAGTGCTTATCAGGAAATACTTTGAATTGCATAATGGCTGTTATTTTCAATTTTTTTTTCCAATAATGTCATTGGTTACTCATGAGAACATTTCTGAAGTCAGTCAGGCTTCTCTAGCTCAACAGTCAACTATCACTCCTAACTAAGGTATACTATAACCTCTGCTATGTTGGCAAGTAAATGCTTAGTCATCTAACAGATCTAAGCCAGTTATTCTAGAATGAGACCATCATTTGCAATGATAATTTGACTATCTTGCATCACAGATGAATGTTATAACTTTTGATTGAAGTGCACATGGTGCTTTTTATTTTATAGGTAATATTCATCTGTGATCAATTTATAGTCAGTTACTGATGGCAGATCATTCTGACTTATTGTTTATAAGTATGTGTGAAGCAAATATATGTCAGCTTTCAGTCATTCATTTCATCAGGATGTAAAGATGCTCTCTGCTTATTGTGTGTTCTGGATTTTCCATTTCCTGTCCACAGCAACCAGTTTATGAGGTCAAGGTGGTTGAAGGATCTGTCTTTGTTTACACCAGATCTGAGTTGATAGTTCCAAGAAGTGATGCAATGGTCGATGACTGCAGGGATTCATTATCTGTCGGTAATATCCTGAAGTAACTTATGTGGTACTTCATATCTATAAAGCTGAACAGTCATGACCTTGGACAAATAATTGTTACTTTGACACGTTTATAGTGACTTGAATTAGACATGTAGGAGGTTAACCGTATGCACGTGAAATACAACAGATGAAAGGTAGTTGAGATATAGGAAGTGTAATGGAAGTGTAAAGTAAAGTTGTCAGTCATATTCTTTAGGTATTTTAATGTAGAATTTGTATAAGAGGGCATTGTATAGGGGGCACAATGTTTCTACACAAATGCTGAAATACAGCCAAGCCATGATATAGTGGGCAGAAAGTGTAAATTTTTGGTAAATTTAAATGTGTATGAAATGCCCATTATATTTGTCATTGATGAATGATGTGAAGACATGGTCTGGTATTTTGTCAACTGAAGAGTGTATAAGTGATTTTGTATGTAATGTATTGCTCATTTCATAGACTTGTGTCCGCATTTGTTCTATGTTTTAATGTAAGATGCTTTGTATCTCAAGCAGGGATTGGATAAAACCACCACCACCGAAAAAGGGGGGAAAAAGCAAAAACAACCCAAAGAAAGAAACATAGTTTGATCTTATTAAAGGTTTGTATCCCTCAACTGGAATACTTCTTTCTCAGTCTCCCTGAATCAAGTGCTGTTGTATTCACACCACAAAATTGTCATATTCAGCCACAGTGACCCCAGATTTGCTTCTTATCCAACCCCCAGTACCACATATTATAATAAGTTCCTGCACCTTGTATCGTGTTGTTTTGTTGTCTTTATAAGTTGTCTGTTTTGTATTGTTTGTTCCTCAGGAGTACCAGGAGACAGGGCACCAGACACAAAGCTTGTATCTGAAGAAGCATTAGACCATGGGAGCTTATGTGAGTGGGCTGTAAGGATCCTCCAAGAGGCAGATCCAATGAAGAAGGTGATTTTCCAACAAAAAGGATTCAGATTCTGTCCGTCATCCACTACTGAATTTCCTGCAGTCCAATGAAACTTATTGATGACTACCTGTTTTAATGCAGCAGAAATTCAAGCCTTACACTTCATATTACAAGCTTAGAGATCATGTAATATGCTGTATCATATGGTATAGCAAGATTATTATATAAATGTCCTTTAGTGTCTTTTTTTTGTGGTAGATATCATAGCCAAATCATAAGCCAATTGGGGATTACGCAATAATGAAGCAATGCACATGTATGTTTCTTAGAAATGTTTAATGATTCATCAGCATACTATTGCACTGAATAGGTAGCTAGTTTCAGGTGAATTGGGCTGTCTTAGTGGTAGAATTGCATGAAAGCAACAGTTCATCTTCATTGCACTGTTTTGTCCAATGAAATTCAGGTGCAAATCACAAGAGATGTACAGCAGAAGTGGCTGGGAGGAGAAATCAGCGATGTTGGCGAGTGCACACCACCCTGTGAGCCATCTCGGGATGAAAAGCTGCAAATCCTGCAACCAGGCAAGATCAAGAGAGGGAGAGGAGGAACACTGGTGAGTGTGTCATCTTTTGTCACCCACATGCCATAAAACCAGGAACATTTGTGGCATGAAACTTTCGCAAATTGGTGCCAATGGTCTTTTTCATGACATGATTGGATGAACCTTTCACAAATTGCATCTGGCATTCAATGCAGTGTATTGTCAGACTACCAAACCAAGTTTGTGAATGAGTAATGTACAGGAGCACAGATATTTGCATTAGCTTTAGTCTCTCTCTCTCTCTCTCTTTTTTTTTTTTTTTTTGTTCCTGCATGGAAACTTTGTAAAGTATGAAATGTCTGGAGGGTATCATAAATATGTGGGTTATGAGCTCTCCAGACATAGTAAATATATGAATTAAAGGAATCATTTAGTTTGGGTTGAGACCTAATTTCAGGTTTCTAACATTTTTTTGTGAGATAATGAGAAACCGCTTATGAAATATGAAAGAGCATGTAATTCTACGAGGAATTCAACGTTTATCTGATGAAAATTGGTTTTGAAATGGCTGAGATATCCAGAAAACAGCGATTCTAGTAAAGTGTGGGACCCACACTTCAGTACGATCGCTTTGTTTTACTTTGTCGTCATTTTTCATCAAATAAACTTTGAATTCCTCTTAAAATGGTATGCTCTGTACTAGATCATAAGTGTTTTCTTGGTATCTCGCAAAAAGTTAAAAGCCCAATTCTCATCTCCACCAATACTCTACCATCCCTTTAAAGTGAAATCTTATAGGAGTTCCATACTTTGTCAAAGCAAAATAGTTTGTAAAACAGTACAATAGAAATTGCTCTGTGTATAATATATTGTGTTTGTATCAGATGTCAAACTTCTCAGATGGAATATCGCGGTAAAACTTCAGACTTGTAAGTTCTAGATTTTGACTGCTATCATTGAACTTTGATTTCTTTTTTTTTTTCAGTATTCCAAGTAGTATTAGTGTATTTATTATTGTTATCATCATCATCATCATCATCATCATCTTCATCATCATCATCATTATTACCAATATAATGAAGATTTGCATGCTACTGTATGCATCTTATTTTTAGCAAGTCTAATTTCTCACAAAAATCGGGGGCTTTTCAGCAATTTTTCGAATGGTTATGTGGAATACAGTATTATTGCGCGTCTACTGTGTACTGCATACCAGTATGTGTGTGCTGTGTGCGTCGCATTCATGTCATGATCAGAGTCAATATTTTTGCATGTTCTGAAATTTGCAAAGTAGCACTTGATGTGCACAATTCACAAAAATAACAACCCTGAGAAATATAAGGCATGTATTCTTACGTATTTCAAAATCTTTATGCATGTATTGAACATTAGGACATGCTAGTTTGATCTCATTGTTACAATACAATATTGGTACATGCACTTTTATTGCACTCTTACAACAAATGAACTTGTTTCACAGCGCTTTACAAAATGATATCAAACTTACATTAAAGGAGTAGGAAAAATAATAGATGAAAAGTACAAAATGTACGTAATTGATTCATCAATTATTGAAAAGAAAAGTCTTTAAAGACTTTTGGAAAACTGCCATAGATGGTGATTCCCGGATCCTCTGGGGGAGCTGATTCCATAGGCGTGAAGCAGCAGCCAAGGATTTGTCTCCTGTATAAGTAAGAATCCTTTGGGATAGATAGCAGGATTTGGTCTTTATTGCCAGACTGCATACTGGTACCTTGTCTCTCCAATGTCTTCAGAACGTGTAAGGTTTTGTCTGCCAATTTTATACGATTTTTGTTACCTCAAAGACCTTTCTCTCTTATTTCATCTTCGAACTGTCAGCAAAGCAGGATAGCCGTTCTGCACTCACTAGCCAACATTGAACAGTGGGCCATTGACCTGGCGTGGGACATTGTGGCGCGATTTTCTACCTTCGTCCTTGGTGATGGATCCAGACTTCCTCGGGAATTCTTCACAGACTTCATCAGGGTGGCGGAAGAAGAGGCCAAGGTACTTGTGCTCAAGACTGTTGAATTTCCTATCATGGTATATTGTAGCAGTTTATTTCTGCGCTGGCGATGTTCTAACCACAGCAGTAATTTGTACAAGTCCTCACATTTGTAGAAACTGGAGTTTAGTGAATGTGTGTGTCTCTGATTAATTGACAGCAAGTCTCCTAATGCTCAATGAGACTAAGTTATCAATCGCTTTAACGATGCTGTTTATTCTATTTCTCTACAGCTGTTTATGAGTTTAAAGATATA
Organism: Diadema setosum; assembly: GCA_033980235.1. NCBI lineage: Eukaryota > Metazoa > Echinodermata > Echinoidea > Diadematoida > Diadematidae > Diadema > Diadema setosum. Next base: position 25,944,419 of record CM067067.1, on the reverse strand, counting down.
CCGTATGTTCCCCTCCCCCCCCCAAAAAAAAAAAACAAAAACAAAAACAAAAACAAAACCCAAAACACAATGGGACCTCTGCAACGATAACTTTAAAAACAGTGAATCAATTCAAATACAATTTCAGGGTGTGAAACTATAACTCATTACCCACATCTTACAGACAACCCCATCTGATTTGCTTCAGTGGTCAAAGAGAAATGAGGATCTTGTAGTGCATGTCAGGAATCCCTTCCCTCCAAGTTCTGTCCATTGTGTTTACACATTGATATTCAGGTCCAAGAACATCCCAAGTGCTGAACTTGGAAGAAACAGAGACATGCTTTACTATGATCCACATGTCTCTGTGACCACTTAACCAAATTGAAGAATGGGGTTCTTCACAAAATATTGTTCAGATGATATATTTTTAGACCCTGAAATAGCATTCAGACAGTTCAATCATATTGAAAGTTATTGATGCAGAAATCTGATTGTTGTTGTTGTTGGGTTTTTTTTGATATACCGTATATTTCCATCAGGAATAGCGTGTATTTGAGGCAAGTCACTAAAAGCGCATACAGTTACGAAGAGAAATGACACAATTTCACATTTCACTATAAGTGGTACTGGCAAGCAGACCATGTTCAGAGTTCAGAAATATCAATGAACTCAGGTGTTGAGGTATTTGCCCCCCAAATAATTGTGATGAAGACGAATAGTCTTGCCTTTGAACTCTGAGACATATTCTTTGTCAATATTGAATGACATAAAGGCAATTTAACTTTCTTGTCAGCATTATACCATCCTGAGTGAGAGATTACAAGCCCTTGGGAGTCATTTTGGAGCCCTGCCAGTTCACAATGGTAAGTTTGTTTGTTTGTTGTTTCTGCGATTTCATTATATGTGCTCTCTGCTTAGTAGCTTGTTGATGAAGCTGAAATGGACAGTGAAAAGGGCGGTGAGTTGGCTCAGTCGGAAGCGCGTCTGCCTCACGATCACGCGGCCCGGGTTCGAACCCGAGTCTGGACTGAGCAATGTTGTGTGTAAGCATACCGTCCCCTCTAGCAAGAGGCAAAACACTCTGTCCCTCGGATAGGACATAAAATGGAGGTCCCGTGTATGAGAGTAACAACTCATGCACGTAAAAGATCCCGCTTCATTCATTCATCGCAAAGAGCAGGGTGTTTAACCCGGTGAAGTGGTCCCACCTCACATCCAACTGGACCCCATGGAAGACCAGCTTAACGTAGCTGAATATGGGCTATCCAGCCATCTTCTCAGATGGAAAATGAACAAACATTCCAAGGTTGTTTCATTCCGTCAGATTTACCAAAACTGACACAAGTAACAAATTTTGATATTTGTTCTTCGTGTTTATGTGAAGTAAGTTTTAATAGTGAAGTACTTTTGCATGTCTTGATTGATATCAAATTCACAAAAAGACCCCTATTTACAGTGCCAATAGGCAACCATTGTAGGTTAAGTAAGTCGTATCTTGGGAAATAAAAGAACTAAAACTTTTTCAATTTTTTTCAAACATTGACTTGTGCCTGTATTTCACCACTTTGTATAAAATATTCATGCATTCTTAGCGTGGTAGAATGAGTCTTAATAGAAGAGTAGATTCAGACTAGAATAAGTAGCTTAATATTTCTGATAGTGTCCTTAAAAGGAGAATATGCTCTAAAAGGACTGATTTTTATGAAAGTTGATTCAAATCCAACCTTGATGTTTTTGTTCAACTTGCAGGGCTTTGGCAGTCTGCGAGTGAGACTAATGATGATCTACTCGCGCGGCTGGCTGTAGTACACATGGTGCATGAAGCAAGGTAAATCAACAAAGTTGCAAAATATAGTTCATTCCAGTCCTTATCATGTTCAACGATCAATAATGTTTTGACTTAAACACTTAGTAGTATTGTCAAAGCATCAGTGATACTGAGAAGAGCCTCTGTGTGCTCATACTAACTGTTAGAATTGTCACCTTTTGAGATAGGCAAGTTCTACTGAGTAAACTATCATGTTGACTCCATGCATGAGATTTGCATTGATATTTCCCTGTGTGCGTATGAACAGACATGTCTAATCCATTTAGGCTTCTCGCTGATCCGTGTTTGTAATAGCCTTGATAGTCTTGACTACTGATGTGGCATCCAAATGTGTGCAGGGAAATCTTCGGATGAAGTAGAAAGGCTAAAATGTACCAGTCATTTCATAGGCTAGAGTGTGTTCACTCTATCAGTTTATATTGCCACAGATTGTTCTTATTCTTCTTTGCTTTGCTTGAAGATGTTTAAAAAACAACAAAAGTGTGTGCAAAATCAATGCTAATAATAAATTTTGATGAAGCAGTAAGTCAACACTGTACCATCAGTGTTCAAAAGACTAAACAAAATGAGAGAGGAACACCCCAATTTAGGTATGTTCTGTACACACAGGCAAAGACATTTGAAAGATGTAGCAATCAGGAAGACTGATCATGATAGTGCTTAATGAGAATAAACAAATGCAGAAACATAATTTGTCTGTCTGTTTTCCTCTTCTAGTTTTATACCGGACAACTCATGTTTGGTGACAGAAAGACACAAGTTCATTTTTTTTTTGCAAGGATGCCAGGAGAGACTCTGTCCTCTAGTTTGTTTGCTAATTTATTTGTTCGTTCGTTCGTTCGTTCGCTCGTTCGTTCGCTCGTTCGTTCGTTCATTCATTCGTTCATTCATTCATTCATTCACTCATTCATTATTCTTTAAAGGGAAGATAAACCCAAGAGCAATGTGGATTGAGTGAAAGCAGCAACATTAGTAGAACACATCAGTGAAAGTTTGAGGAAAATCGGACAATCGATGCAAAAGTTATGAATTTTTAAAGTTTTGGTGTTGGAACCGCTGGATGAGGAGACTACTAGAGGATATGACGTATGAGTGGACAACAATACAAAGAAAATATAAAGGAAATTCAACAAAAATTCACTTTTCTAGAATCATGAAAGAGCAATGGACCAACCTCTTTCAGAAAGCAGGGGGAATAATTGCTACCCTTAACATTATGTCAATATCAAGTTGATGGAATTTGTAATTTTCATGAAAAATGGATTTTTGTAGAATTTTCTTTATATTTTCTTGGTATTGTTGTCCACTCATACGTCATAACCTCTAATAGTCTCCTCATCCAGCGGTTCCAACACCAAAACTTTAAAAATTCATAACTTTTGCATCGATTGTCCGATTTTCTTCAAACTTTCACTGATGTGTTCTACTAATGTTGATGCTTTCACTCAATCCACATTGCTCTTGGGGTTTATCTTCCCTTTAACCAGGGTAGCCCCATCAGTAGTTTATACAATGTTATTCTTGGGGGTCCTGCAACAGAATAACAAAATGCAACAATCAATTCAGAATACACAAAGTAACAACTCAAGAATATTCTGCTTTAGATAGCAATATAACATATAGCAAAGCTGTGTGTAATGTGCAAAATACATTTGTTTGTTTTTTGTAAAACTTGCAGGGGTCTAGATGTCCATCCTAAGACCCAAGAGCGCTTTGCACGTCAGGGAGACAGGGAGTCTGTTGACATCCTGGAAGTTATCTACACTGATGAGATCACACACGTCGCTGCTGGGTTGAAGTGGTTTACCTACGTGTGCAGGCACAGTAACCCTCCCATTGACTGCATCCCTAAGTTCCATGAATTGGTTCGAGCTCACTTCAGGTGGGTGTCATGTTAACCATGAACTGCATTTTGACAAATGCCACAATCTGTACTTGATTTTGGCAATGTGTGCTGGAACTGTTTAAAATAGTGTAGTGAGTGTTGCAATATTCAGCATGTAAATGCAGAGATATGTTTCTCAGTTCCCTATTACATGTCAGACAGTGCCATTTACCAGTTTGGCATTTATGTAGCACTTTTTTTCTGTTCCTGAATGCAAAGACATGGCTGCACTTTATAATGGAGGAGGGGGTGTTGTGCATGTATCTTTTGTTTGTATTTCTTCATTCAATATAACTGAATGCTTTGTCACTTTGTAATTAGTTTTCTTTGTCTTCTTTGTCCTTTGTTTGGAGGAAGAGGATGAAATTTCACTCCCATTCATTCTGTTTTGAAAGCCATTCCAGATGGAAATAGTATTGCTCTTATTACCATTACTATTAAGAATTTTACTACTTCTAATAATTATGATGATGACAACAGTAATGTCATTGCTGCGAGCAACGTTAATGACATGAAAATTTGATAATCGTTATTCTAGAATTGAAATGCATTGCATATAGTGTTCACTTTGTGACTACCAGTAATCATTCATTGCTGCCATATCACTGTCTTTCTTTACAGAGGCCACCTCAAACCGCCGTTCAATGAGAAAGGGCGTGAAACTGCCGGCATGACAAGAGAGGTAAAGACTAGCATGTTCTTACCCTGTGTGGTCAATAATTGGCAGATATATTCACAATTGAATGAGTGATATACTTTAGAGGAATCTGTCATTGAAAATCACTGACTTAATTACTTTTGCTTACTTGGGATATGTAGCACTGCAGTTGTGATTGCAATGCACCATTCTCTAAGTATTTGCCACTCCATATGAGTATAATCAGCCAGCCACAAGAAGAGTTTACTTATGATTGTCACAGATAGCAAAAAAGATGCATTCTTTATTCATGAATAATCACTCAGTCAATGTATGCTTACTTGCTGTGGAGGGTACATACAGAATATTGTATCTGGAGGGTTTGAAATACTACTGAGGTGGATTACAAGTCTCAAGTTTTAGGAAGGAACATTTATAAATATTCTGCCCACTATCATGCAATTATCTTCTCTGCTGAGACCCCAGAATACTCTCAAATCACTGTCTTATTAAATTTGTAAGTCTGTCAAGAAGCAGCACCAGTATATAACCAGTTTACACCATTAAATATCTGTTATGTTGTCATGAATGTTTATGTATACATGCCAACTTACATACTCACATACATGTGTACCTGTGTACACACATACTGTACACTGATATGCAATAAATATGAATTAATAATTATATGAGGCACGTAGCATTTGAATGATATATTGAGGGGAGTATTTCTTTTGTTACGTTATTGTTTTTTTTGGGGGGGGGGTAGTGGTAGACATTTGTCTAATATTGATGGTTTTCGTTTTGATCTCTTCCATCTTCATTTACAGTGGTATCTGCCTCTGGTTAAATCAAGAACTGACAGTAATACCATGACTTGATGATAAACAGGCCAGTTTTCACTTTCTGGCGTAAATGAGAATCCTCGAGGACTTGCCTGCCTTCAGTACATTGTATAGCACATTTAGGAAGAGACGTCGTGATGCAAATCTACACTGGACATGTGCAATATTAGTACTGTAGTAAAATGTGGTCATCAGACTTTTTTTGTGGTCATGACATCTGTGCGTGATGATAGAGAATGTATCCAGGCACTATCTTATGGAAGATATTTGAGTCTGTTTGACAGGTTTTTGGTGAGAAAATAGACATCGGGCATAGTCTCAGCAGCTCATCCTTTTCTTGACAAAATGGATGCATTGTGCTAGTACTTGTCAGTGATTTGGAGATGTGCACATATTATATTAGGGGCGGATCCAGGAATTTCATAAAGGGGAGGTGCCATAACAAAATTAAAAGGAGGGAGGGTGCATGCCCCCCACCATTTTTTCTTTTTATTTCTTTTGTTTCAACAAAAAAATAAAGGGGGACGCAAGTCCGGGGCGCCCCCACCTGGATCCGCCACTGTATACAGTGGATTCCCCCGTTATAACGAAGTCCTCGGGACTGGCAATTTTCTTTCCTTATTTCGAAATTTTGTTATAACCAAACAAATAAACAATGAAAAAAAGCAAAGAGAGGATAATGTTGTGGCCTGAATTTTTATTTCATTGTAACCGGAATTTCGTTATAACTGTGTTCGTTACAATGGGAGTACACTGTATTTCCCAGAGGAACCATCCCATTCCTGCAATGTGTCAGAGAAACTCCATTGTCGTGAACCAGTGTTTATTATTATATCCCTCACAAATCATTTCTTGTTCTTGATTGGTCAAGGGCAATGAAAGTGACAAACCATATTTCCACTATGAAAATCCTGATTCAACTATTTCCCTGTCGAAATCATTAAAAAAATGTACATCCTGCTGCCATGGGAATATTTGCCGAGGACATGTGCACCATCCTTGTCACAAGTACATATTTTAGTGTATGAGACATCACAGGGATATAGAACGAATATACCAAGCCATTTTTGGAGGTTCTTCTTAAACTATATGCCTTCGGTGACTTCAATAACACTATTTTCTTTGGAGCCATATCCCTCAGAAAAATTGTACTATTGAAGTCACCTCATGCACATAGTTTTAACCAGAACCTCTTATGCCTGGTATATGCATTATGTTTAGACATACATTGAGTCAGTTCTGCTTGTGATGAATCTGTCATGATCAGGCCCAGTGCTAGCCATGAAAAAAAAAAAATCACTCTCACTTATCAAAGTTATTAGTATCCTTCCTGTATGTCATGGTCTCAGGGACTTCCTTTAACAGGAAAATTGGCAGGTGTCTGTCTTCAGCAAGATCTACATGAGTACAGTGTAAAGGGAAACCCTTTTTTTGTGTGTGTTGAAGTGGACAGTAATAGAAAGAGTATAGTCAAGTATACAAAACAGATTCAGTCATATTGCACAAAGTACAAGGAAGTTATGGAATTTGAATTTCAGTGTTTTCATAAACTTGATGTTGTTAACAGTTACATATGTGAAGGCAATGTCATTGTTACACAACTCTTCTTTTACTGTTTTAAAGTTTTTTACCAGTGAATAATATTAAATAATTCTTTTAATCCACTGGCCGTTGTAGAAATACTATGTCTCCTTTGACAAGTCATTATTGCTAAGTTGTTGCAGCTTGTGAGCAATTCAAACTCTTACCATATTCCTGTGCAATCTGATGATTTTCCACTATGGTGTACCTAAGTACATGTATATAGAAAATTCATGATGATGATTTAAAGATTGGCTTTTATTGAGCAAAGAAAATTTCCTGATACTGCTTAATGTTACTTTGCACGGGTTTGCTGCCAAACGGCAGAAAAAAAAAAAAGTGTTAAACTTTAAAAGAAAAAGAAATTAATCAGACAGGAATGGTTGTCACAGCCGGTGAGAGCGTGTGATTGCTTGTTGGTCCAGTGTGACTCCTTGAATACAGGACTCGGACAAAGTAAGCACAAAACACCATAATTCCGGAAATTATGAGCTTTATTTCCGGTCTTTCAATTTAAATACAAATAAGGTGGTGGTACAAGAAACAACACAGCGCACAGACACGTCACATACGCCCATGCACACAGTTCAGTCAATGCTTACCATGACACCTCAAATCTCACTCTAACGACGTAATGCTTAAACGCCGGCTTCATATCAATCTCCTAACTATTCATAGCATAGAGAAAACTTAACAAATATTTTGCAATATGGCCATGAATATTGCCTAAACTTTACTCCGGTTACTGATATGATTTTGCATAAGCGTCTTTGATTAAACTCAACATTTGCGATAACTCGTCAGTTTATACTACCTGTGCGCACAGTTTATAATTGGGGTTTGATTATTAACAGTCCAAAGTGTTCCTTTCGGGATAAACAAAACCTGGTATTGTCATGCTGAAGTTGTCTCCGTGATCGTCGAAGTCGAACGCGAAACAGTTCGCTGCGAAGACGGAGTGCAAGACCTTGTCGAAGGGACGGTTTCCAACTGGACGTGTAGTACACGGCGGGTCCTTCCTTGTCCGAAGTGGCCCGAACACATTGTCACGAGCTGGGGTTATCTTTGCACGGCGTGCACGGGTTGTCTACGTACACCCGAATGACCCAAGTTAACGCCATAGTTTGGTGACTAAAAACTGCCGGTATCCGACCTCATATCGTCTGCTCAAGCCTTTTCCAGCAGACCCTGCAGTCTAACTGCTGCCCTGCAACTGCTGCATAGCCACTGAGGTTGCTTCTTAGAAGCCAGTATGACATGTGGTTGTATTGCCCCTATGTATTAAATCAACTTGCATTGTTCTGTGCAAACACCTGTAGCTTCCCCAGCACAGTGCTGCTCCACACTGGCAGCCAGACACTGTATGATTTCAGCAATGTATTGTTGCTAGGCCAGATTTCTATACACAGGAATGTTCTGTCCAGGTGTTCATAACTCCCTTTTGTCTGTCGGTAGTAGCCCAGATTCTTGAGTAGGGCGTAACAATAGCAATAGAAAAATCAGGGGAGAAATGACTTGTAACAATGGTTATGAAAGGATTTGTTTTGTTTCATGCTTAGTACCTCTTGACTGAGTTATCAGAGTGTTATGTGGTTCAGTACTTTACTAGTAGGCCTATGCTACATGCCTCTCGTTCTTGACTATAGGTCAGTAATAGTCATACTTTACATTCAGATGTTTCTGTTAATGTTCTTGCTTTAGGTTTGAGTGCTTTAATTACTTTAATGTTTATTGTGTCATGCATTGTAACACATTTCACATATTTATTCCATTTCAAGAGAAGAGAAGTGAAAGGACTGTCAAATTTCGTTCAGTTATTTTTAGTGTTTTTACTCACTGTCATTTTGACTTATTAGTTAGAGTTGCTTCACAAAAGGCTTCTCTCCAGTCTCTACTGTTGCTCAATGCATCTCACAGTGCATAGGATGAAGTCTTATATCACTTTGATGTGGCCTTGCAAGGTAGGCTTTGAAATGATGTTACATATTGATTTTTTTTTTAAGGAAAAAGAAAAAGTATGTTGCATGCAGAGTTCAAGACAATGTAATGCACCCCAGAAATGTATGTGCTTGTCATCATCTTTTTTTGGTTACTGTAGTATAGTGCATGAGGGTCTAGACTCTAAAAGAAGAGGTCATTGGTTCAAATCTTGCTCAATGTATACATACTTGTAAAACAGGGTTTAGCCGCTGCGTCCCTCTTGAACCAGGAGTATATGGTTACATGGAAATGCCATGGTAATAGTAATGGTGGGGTCGTCTGGTAGAAAAGGGATGATTTTGAAGCTGCCACTTGTACTTGCACAACACCACTGCCATAAATATGAATGAATGTAAATCTTATTGAACTGTGATAAGCATTCATGCTGTTTTGGTTGACATTAATCCTGCATTAGTAAAGGGGGCAGACAGAAATATTTTCACCAGCATATAAATTGGCCTTTGATTAAAGTTAATATGTAGTTTTTGAGGGTGTGAAGTTACTCACATGTATTGTGTACAAGCATTTGGCAAAAAAAAAAGGGGGATGGAATGAAATAAAGCAACATAAATAAGATGAAACAGTACTGCTGAATTGTGTAGAAAGTCAGTTACATTCTTATTACCAATATTGGGGACTTGATAGCATGTGTATGAATCAATTTATGAGTTAATGAATTCTGACTGCCTTTAAAATACTGAATAATGGATGTTTATTTATGTCTGTATAGCGCAACTTGTCAACATGTTGCTAAAAAAAAGAAAAAAAATGACACAAGAATCCAGATACACAGTATTAGTTGGTATAAAGGATAAGAACCATCACTAGCTGTCTGGAGAAAGCTTGGTAGTCTAGCAGATGCAATGCCTGTCAGGTAATCAGGAAATTGTTGGTTCGAGTCCCATCTGAGTATGTATGCCCATGATTTTTATCATGACTACTGCTAAAACACTGAGTAATCGGTGCTTATTTACATCATTGTAGAGCAGTTTGCCAATCAATTGCAATAAAGACAGCTAAATGCCAGAATTCTTTAATTTGAACATCCTTGATTTGTTGTAAGATATACATTGTAGCTCACCTATACCTGTAGTCAGTGTATGATTGGTAAACAGAGATGCCAGTGTGTGGTGTGTGTGGTTTTTTTTTTTTTTTTTTTTTGGGGGGGGGGGGCTGTATTTTGTACTGTTTTGTTTTATATTGTACTATTCATGTCTCTTGCAGGAAAGGTGAAAATGTCTTTTGTTGTTGTAAAAACAAAAAACAAACAAACACACACGCACACACACACACACGCACACACATACAAGATGATCGTTTAGGCCTTCAGAATATTCTGCAATGCTATTTACGAGGTTGGCATACCTGGGCCATGTTGCATCAAAGTTCAGATCAAACGTAAGTCAGAAAATCAAACATAGATCTCTGAATACTCAGTTCTGATTGGCTGATACCTGACTTGTGTTTGATTTTTTGACTTATGTTTGATTGCACCTTCTTTTTTATGCAACAGGGCCCTGGTAACAGGCCCTGATAACAAGTTTGTGCTTGCTCTGTCTTGTAGCTTTGCATTCTAAACCCCGTGTGTGTGCAGTGAGCACATTTATGTGCGAGATCTCATCAAATAGGATGACTTGCGGATTTGTGCAATTTCCATCAAGTATCCCAGGTATTCTTTTTTGTTTGGGGGATGTTGGTTTATATTGAAACATCTTCCATCTCACAGTGTGTGTGTTTTGGGGGTTTTTTTTAATCCTCGATACAGACCGGGATTTGACCACAGCCAGAAAACAATGATTTTTGTTTTGGTTCATTTTTTTAACTTTCCTGTAAATATGGTTCAGATCCTCTCCTGGTTTTCTGTTTTATATTGTTTTGTTTGTTTGTTTGTTTATTTGTTTTTTTACATAAATTTCCTGATAAACGATTAAACAAACAAAAAAACACCGGCTTAGACAGGAGTGTCTAACCTCCCCTTCGTGGCGGAGATGTGAACTGCACAGCATCTGTTGTAGGAGACTGTATGCTTTGATCACTCGAAGTATTGTATCTTCGTGTTAGGATTATAACCACTTATGCGCTTCACTGATTGAATCTACATGTACTACCATGCGTTTCCTTTTTTTAACGATGAAATGAAAATGGAAACATGATATATAGTGTATAGTGTGGTTTTTACAAGGATGTCAAGGATGAGGTTGGGGCTGTCTAATAAATGATGGCGTTGATGTATCTAAGTTTCGTTTCCATCAATATTTGGATGAGCAACATCAATTATCAAGAATGACAATGACAGTAATGTCCCTATTGTACTGCTTGGGGATAGCTCTGATAGTAATTGTATCTCCTTCAAATTCAAAAAGAGCACCTATACACAGTGCTTTCCCACATTATCTTTCTGTTTTTGCTTTTGTCTTGTTTTTTCAGTGCAAGAGCAGACTGATTTCCTTAAACAACATCATGATTAATCGATTTCTCGGGCGAGGCTGCGTTCGTAAGGATTTAGACTCATTGCAAACGTCTTAGGATTGAACCGCTAATTCCTTCATCGAATCCACTCACTACATTGCCGGTTGCCCTACTGGTCGCCAGGTGAGAGCTGTTTGCAAACAGAATCAATCATGTTTGATTTACCGGCTAAGTTGGCCCCACAAGACTGCCATTATATCTTGCCATGAAGCTAATATAGTGGAGGATTTCACTATTTACCGCGTCATACCCGTAATACCGACGCTTTCACAATAATGAGATGGGTTGTGTACATTTGGGCTTTATTGCGACGAAGATGCTTCCAGCGACATGTTCATTTACAGAAACTATCGTGAAAGAAGCCTGAGAAACAAATAGAGAGAGAGGGGGGGGGGGGGGAGAGATTTTGGAAAGAAAGAACAGAGTAAATAGATGTGTGTGTGTCTGTGTGAGAAAGAGATGGAGCGAACGAAATAAAGAATTGGAACAAACTTTTTCATGCTCGATTTTCAGTACATCGAGTCACAAGGCGAGATTTAGTACGCCTGATTTGTACCATTCTAAACTACATCAGCAATAGATTGACATCATGTAAGATTCATGTCTTGTCAAGAATAGACACCACTATAATAAGATTCAGCTTGAAACGGACGCACGGCACGGTTATGACTTCCGATTATAATTAGTAGAAGTGTGACTTGCGATCTGAATGTTGTGCATCTGATGCTGATATAATCTACTCGACACTGCTCCATGTTGCCATGTCAAGATGGTCTTGATCTCCATGTGATTGGACCTGATCTTACCGAGGAAGTTAGCACCTCTAGAGCGCGGGTAACCTCATGAAACCAACATCCTAGATTAGGTGTAGCTGCCGACTTTAGACATTGATGATAACCTCGGAAAATCCCATGTGCAGTTTGTGAACATCCTGAGAAACATGTAAAAAAAAAAAAAGATCGTCTACAGTGTAGACTTTGGAGTTTGTTTGTTCCTCGTTACGATAACTACCATCGCTACAAAAAGAAGACGTTCTGTGGGCAAAACAGATGCTGACTTACGGAAGGATTTGGCAAATGAATGTCGCCTAAGGCGAAACATCTCGTGCGTGATTGTAAGATATGCATCTTGCAAAGGGAGGCTTTAATCGGTGGGCAAGATGTGTATTATTAACAGTGCCAACGGATTATTTATCTCACTCATGGAGCGCGAGAATACTAGGAGGGAAAAAAGAAGAGGAAGAAGATGAAGGATATATCCATCGATATTGTCCATGGCTCCGATAAAAAAAACCAACAACAACAACAACAATGTTAGCGCAGATGAAGGATTTGAGTTTGTGACTTTAAATTTATCACTGTATGGGATCTCGAAACGGATAAGATAGCAGGAGCTTCGACGGATGTGGAACTTCGGAAATAACGTCGACCGTTATCCGTGATTCATGCAGTGAGAATATCTGAATAGTCATCTAATTGGGTGCAACTTGGATCGTGATGTAGGACTTTATACTTGATTTGGATGGACTGACAAGGTCTTTCAATAGAGCATCAAAAGACACAATGTCCAATCGGAGAGGGATGCCTGAATTGTGGAAAGGTAATCCAGGACGCACTTACATGTTTGGGGGCACGTAATCAACCCCCTCCCAATCATAATCTTCATTTGCTACGAGTTTCACACTTTGGACTTCAGCATTTCTGATACCATGACAGAGTTGGTTTAGACTTCGTGTCAGAGTGGCGTGGGGCAGTCCCATGTAGAATATTTACATTTGTTCAAGCAATTCTAGAGAAGGACTGCTGTACCACCGAAACATCCGAATCATGCGATCAAACGGTTGTGTAAAGCGGTTTTTTTCACATCCTTAGGAGTTCAGGTTACCTGTTCAAAATTCCAGTATGGAGACATCCAGTGATATACTTCATATACTTCTGCGATTATGAGCAAATGATAATGTGAGGGGAGAAATTCTGCTTGTACCAAATGTGAGAATTATGTTATTTCTTCCGAGCATTGGCATTTTTGCTTATATACAAGCTCATGGACATGCTGCGGAAATGTGATCAGAACTGTGGACTATCAGATATGGTGTAAGTTGTCGTCCAGAGATGCAGCTCACGATGCCGGTTTTCTGATTCCGATATTTTGCTCAAGGCATATCATCTGCCGTGCATGGGGCCTGCCACGAGCTGTGGTTTTAAACCAAAGTAATAACTACATTTCCACCAGCGTGCTAATCATGGCTCGTTTGAAAGGTTGTAACAATGGTGACTTCAACAAAATGAACTCGATAATGGTAAAAACACGACGATTGTCAATGGACGACGGCAGCGGGAGTGCCAGTGTCGGCAAAAAGACTAAACGAGTCCGTTTCCTTGACAATTCCCTCGCTCAAGAATTGATCAAGAGAGAGAAACTTCGTCTCCAAGACAAGGTGATAGCCCTAAGAAAGAAATATAATTTCTCAGCGAAGGATGAAGATGAATCGGACTGTGATAAGGGAAACGAGTCAAACCTTGAAGTTGAAATTCTACCTCTCGCTGTTGTGGAGAGAGAACGGTCTAAGTCATGTTCCAACGTTCCTAGTGTGGATCGCGAAGCGAAGAGGCCCAGGAGTGAGAAATCGAGACCAGGGCGTTCCGGAAGTCTCAGTCGGATTGAAGAACTTGCCTTGCCACGCGGACGGGCTAAGTCGCAACTTTCTGCACACAGAAGCGCAATAGTCACTCTTTCGCCGGAACACCTTCGCCTCACCATTCCGCAACGGACACCGCGGAGCACGACTCAGCTGAAGGAGCTGACCGACGATGAAATGGACTACCTTTTGCAGCCGAAATCCCTTCAAGAGTTTCACTCAATGAGTAGCATGATAATGGAATCTTCGCGCTCGTCAAGTCGGCTCAGTGGACGCTCTACTCCAAGTAATGGTCGTCAGGGAAATGGCCGTCCGCAGTCGTCAACAAGAACAATATCCAGGCCAAACACCGGCCATAAGTCCAGAGGGGTGATCCCAGCAGCAACAGAAATCAAAGTATCTCAAGTATCCATCGGAAAAGCTGTGTATAAACCATCATTCAAAGTTGCAGCAACAGGAATAATATCGATGAATAATGGCAAGAACCCCAAGCCACCGGAAGAATCTTCCGCGTCGAAAGCGTGGACAAACGCTATGGGTGTACAATCGCCAAACCCACTGACCGGTCGCTATCATCTGCCGGGCGGACGCGTACTCCGATTACGACCGCGAAGACCAGCCTGGCAGGCGAAAGACCGCTCTGATCAAAGTCATCATGCGAGTCTCCGTCGAACAGACCAGGCTGACACGAGCGATGGGGTCGCAGAGAGCCATGGAGGTAAAGGTGATATGTCCAGCTCAGGTACTGGTGTCAACAAGCAAGCTAACAGGAATTACCCGTGGAAAACCGAGGCAAAGGCTATTGACCTTTCCCTGCTTACCAAGGACCTGACAAAATGTCACTACCTTAGGCAAAGAGGCGAACATGACACAATTAATGTTGCTGAAATCTTCAAGAAATAGCGCATATAATGATTAGATCTATTCTATATACTTTCCAAAGGCAAATTTGACTATAAACCTATATGTTAAGCATCGAAGGGTCCTTGAGCTTTTGATTAAAGAAGCAAAACGATGCAGGGAGTAGGAGTAGTCGTTTAAATTATAATCATGATTTTATAAAGCAGTAATGATGGTGGTGATAAATGTGATTGTGTCAAGGAAAAATGATATAGATTATCATACTGGTCATGGTAAAAGCAATAACGGATGCACACGGTCTTGATAATAGTAATTATATGGTCTTATTTATCCATGGCAGGGTAGACTTTTCCGTGTATACTGCTGCCTTAGGACCGTTTTATTATTACACTACAACGTTGCATGGGGCCCATTTATACACCTGGCTAGAGAGCTGAAAAATCACGCATCTTCTTCACTGTGCTCCCTCTGTAGATGATGACGATGATTTGTATGTAGGGCCTACTAGCATTGTAATGAAACTGCTAATAGCCACAATATTTACAATAATGATAAACAATAGATTACTATGACTGATAATTACACCGTCCGGGCAATTTTCAGTCGATTTCACGTAGGATGAGAAAATAAGTATAATGATAACGTAATATCTTACAAAATGCTGTAACATCTCAGTGGCGGATCCAGGAATTCCGTAAAGGGGAGAGGGGCGCAAAAATACTTCTGGTTCCACTTCTGGGTTTAATCAGTTGACAAGAAGAAAAAAAAAAAGATCCCCGTGCAATTTTTCCTCACTTACGGTCTTTAAAAAAAAAAAAAAAAAAAAAAAAATCATCAAAGAGGGGCGCACGTGCCCCCTTGCGGTTTATTTCTTTTTATTTCTTTTATTTTCCACAAAACCAAAGGGGGCCGGTGCGCCCCCCCCCCCCCCCAACCCGCCACTGCATCTGCACGCGTGAAATTTATAAAGCGCACGAAATGCCGATTGGACTCATCATGGTGATTTCCATGGACACACAATAGATGTTTGCAAACATGGTTCTACGGAGAGATCTACTCTGAAGGTCAGGTTTAGTTTGTTTTGATATTTTGAGTTTTTGCATTGTTTTCCGTTACCCCTGAGGAAGCAATTAATGTTTATAAGCAAGTAACCGCGGTATACCGAAGATCCCCACGATCGAAGCATCAGGCAATGAGGATTAACTTAATCTATAGGGGCACAACCGCCGAGTCATGAGACTCGAATCCGGGACCTTGTGATTGATGGTCCGTAGTCTTATCCACTGAGTCACAACATCTCATCAAAGATTTTTTGTCGAGCCAACCGGAGGTGCGGGGAGACTAAAGGGATCGCCTGCGGCGTCTGTCTGCCCATCGTCCGTCCGTAACGCTACAAAAACTTGAATAACTCTCCACTGAGGACTTTGATTTCAATCAAACTTGGAGGGAAGAGTGGTTATACAACGTTACACATTTTACCAAGCATGAAGGTCACCTCAAGGTCAAAGGTCATAGGCAGGGGTCAATGAACTTTAGGGCCCAATGTTAAGTTTCTACGGCGCGTTTCGATTATGGCTCATTAACTTTAGATGTATGTATCAGTTTGTTACCAAACTGTGATGGTAGATGTCCCTTTGGGAGTTGAAGGTACCACAAGGTCAAAGGTCACAGACAGGGGTCAACGAACTTTTAAGGGCCCAATGCGAAGTTTTTACGGTGCGTTTCGATTATGGCTCATAACTTTTGATGTAAATGTCCGTTTGTGACCAAACTTGGCTGGTAAATGTCCCTTGGGGAATTGAAGGTCACCTCAAGGTCAAAGGTCATAGGCGGGGTCAATGAACTTCCAGAATTTAGAAAAACATTAATTTCTTCTGTGCGAATTACTCTGTGTTGATGGGCGAGACACACTTTGGCACTTACCTTGTTTAGCAATATAGGGGTTAAGGCAAGGCTGTAAAGTGATATCTGAGACACTTACACACAAAACACACACACATACACACAAAACACTCATAGTGATTATTATTTTAATGAATTTATGGGATTGATTTACTGTCAGTGATGTTAGTATGGTTCAACACTACATTAAGATCATACAGGCGAGAGATTTATGCAAAGGACCTACATAATGAATTATAAAGATAGTTGTTCGCCAGGAGCGGAACAAAGATGTAATGATGTCTTGAGCACTCTTTGTACTGTGCCATTTTTTTAGTAAGACCAGAAGGTTCATGCTTTTTCGGCGGTTTGATTCACAATAACATCTCTATTGCATCATGGACCTGATTGCATCAAGAAATAATCCAATGTGTATAAGAGAGGTCATTGCTAAAGCAGTTCTAAAACATGATAATTATGCTCGGAATCCGACATAACATATTATAGGGCCTACGTTTAAGGGTAATTATTTTCTTTGTACGTATAGCCAAGTGCGGTTTTATGCAAATAAATAACTAGAAATTATGTGACACTGATTTATTGGGAAATCGTAATGTTTCGCTTTGATGCTGTATAATTATGATTATGAATATTTCATGCTGTATATAATTATTATATTTAAAGTATAGGCCCTATGTTATACAGGAAAAACTTCATTGACGCAGAAAACCCTACAGCGCTGTACACACTGTCCAAAGTCCCTGGCACAGAATGACTTAAACAAGCATTATCACAACACGTTCATTATCGTGTATCAATGTACTTAGTATATTTATAATAGGACTCACTTTTCAGGTACGTACTGTACTGTACATTGAACTGTCCAGGAGTCAGGAAAGTGACATCTGCTGAAACAACAGAGCGCCATCTCTTGTTCAAGACACTGCCAGTGTTATTAATTGAACGTGCTCCTTCACTTTGCCTGCTCGCGATGTACTAGGTGATACTTCAACCCTTCAACAACAATAATGGTTATGACAACATTTAATTTCCTTCGTCTTCCGTCATCCCGACCGCCATCGCCTCCTCCTCCTTCTTTTTCTTGTTCTCTCCTTCTCCGCCTCCTATCTCTTCTTCTTCTCTTCTTTTTCTTCATATCTTTTTTTCTCTCTCTCTCCTTTTGAAAACGTTTAGATCCAGCAGAATTTGCCACAGAATAATCGATGTGATTGTCTATAGATGTATGAAATAGTATAACTTGAAATGAAAGAGTCAACTTCCACGCCTAAAAATTGGAGAAAACACATTTGCCTTTGATAAATCCACTACGAGGACATTGAAAGATGGAAAGATACTTCTTACAGGAAAGTAAAGTAAAATCATTCAGCGACATTCAACCCGTTACCACGCTGATATTGTGTGCGCCATATAAATTGGACATTTTGCAGATCATTCTCTAAACGCGGGAGGAGTGTATTTATATATACATAGTGTACTTAAATGTCACCAGGCACTTAATTTACGAAACAATGAAGCCATGTTTTCCGTTCAATTATAATAGTAGTGGTAGTAGTAGTAGTAGTAGTAGTAGTAGTTGTTGTTGTTTTTGTTGTAGCTGGCATTAAAGGATCGAGGAGACGCGATAGTCTATCTTTCTTCAAGGAGCAATTATAGTGCATTCCATTATAACGAAATACTCGTTACAATGAAGCAAAATTCATGTTACATATTTTGTATAATAATCTTTCAGCAAATGCGAAATTTCGATATTAACGAAAGAAAATTGCCGGTCCCGAGGACTTTTTTATAACGGCCGGGAGTGGCCTTTAATTTTTTTATTTTTTTATTTTTTTTATAGTTTTAAATTCTTATAGGACTTACTAACTACAAGTCTGAATCACGCCTTTCTTTCTTATAGCCTAGCTGTAAGGATAACATATACCAGTTTTCAGAAGTGTATTATCGTGGTTATTATTATTATTATTTTTTTTTTTTTTACTCCGGGGGCATCTTTGTGTGCTTGTTTGTGTGTGTGTGCGTGTGTGTGAGTTTTTGTTTGTGTGTGTGTGTGTGTGTGTGTGTGTGAGTGTGTGTGTGGGTGTCGGAGAGAGAGTGAGGGGGGAGGGAGTATAGGGCGTTAATGATGATGCCAGTTGTATTTGATTTGCACCTGGTACATGCATGTTTATACTCAGTACACAATACAAGTTCATTATCAGGATTGAATGATAATTCTATTATCTGAATTGTATATATACAACAGTTAGTCTCGTAGGGTGTGATTCAATGAACACCGAAATACGCTAAAACTTTACCATAAATTCATGGACAAAGTACTGAATATCAATAATATTTCAGTCGGCAACATAAGTCAACCCATTCTTTTCCCCATCCACACCCATCTCATCACATCTCATCCAACCCTCCCCCCCCCCCCCACACACACACCAACCATACACTGTAAAAACATAGGTGTTAGATTTAACACCACTGGTGTTAAATCTAACACCGATCAAACTTCAATAAAGGACCACACCCACAGGTGTTAAAAATGCACTGTGATGGTGTTGAAAAGTGTTCACCTGACACTTCGTGGCGTTAATTTGACACTGTTATACCTGGTGTTATTTTGACACTGTACTGGTGTTAATTAAAGAATGACACCACATGGTGTTGATTTGATATTTGCTGGTGTTAATATCAATGGTTTAAACACCCGTCCAGCTTCAATAAGGGACCACACCAGCTGGTGTTACTTTGGTGTAAATTTATTTTCACATTTTTTCAAAATGTAGTATTTAAAATGTAAAATTCTTGATCGTCTTGTTTAGATAAAAAATCAACAAGAAGACACTTTAGTGCAGTTACTAAGAAACTCTTCAAAAAACAGTTTAAAATTTGGAAATGACACCCGGAGGTGTAATTTAACACCATAAATGAGCACCGAAAATTTAACACCAGCTCGGTGTTCACTATTTAACACCGGACTTTTTGCAGTGTACGCACCCCTTGGAAACATAACACCCCCGCGAATGCACTTACACGTGACTGGTGCTCAAACCCACTTCAAGAAGATAAATTATAAAGTGAATGCTATCAAGAATTATCACTTCGATGTCATAAAACTGATAACTTCGTCGAGGCCCTATAACAATGGGGTGTTTGGACATTACGTATTAGTCAGTAACACAGTGTCACGAGCGCTAGCCATAATTATTACTCCTACCTTGTCTTTTGTCAGATAATGTCAATATTACGTGTTATATGTCACATTGTTATCTGCTCTCATGTGATCAGGTTATAGATGGCATATCGTTTAGTGTTGAAACTGATTTTGTACATTAAACAACAACAAGAACACACAAACACACACACACACACACACACACACACACACACACACACACACGCATGGGGTGTCATTCTCATAATATTATGCGGTAAGCCGCGGACAGGCTATTGTATTCGACAGGAACTTGAACATTGTTGAAAGGAAACATCAGGGCCATGCTGCCAGGCTATACCAGGCAGAAAAAGAATCCCTCGTTTCTCGTGAGTTTTGATAACAGAAAAAAAGTGAAAACGACACCTAACACACACCATGTGACTCGAATAAAGTGGCATCGCATTGAGTACAAGTTAACATTCCCTGTACAGTGAAAACAGGACGAACAAGCAATACAAAAGGAGACCTCCAGGTGATATTCAGACTTTTACATTTGAACAATAAATTAGTTCTACCGAGTACAGATTTTTAGAATTTATAGTGATTGGGGTGAGGAATAACTGAATGTTATCAAGATTTATAACGAATTGCAATGAACAAGGATGATGACATGGCAGCCTCACCATATAAGAATGCATATAAATGGGGGCTCAAGGAAGCAGAACGAAAGAAGAAGACATGCACATAGATTTCATACAGGTGAACTTGTTAAGCAAGCGGTATAAGTACATTTCTGAAATAATTAAAAAATGTGAGGCTCCTATATGTCATCAACACTGTCCAATGTAATTTGTTTAAGATTTTCAGAGTATTGGTTTCTCTGCGCAAGGACCACAAGAAATTTCACAAATCGATATATGGAGCTGTCGATTTATGAATAGTACGAAGATCATCTGGAATGCCCCTTTAATGACCTCGCAGTGAAACGGGAAGTGATAGTAATATCAATAATTACAGATCTTGGCAACAGTATATTGTGGTTGTGCACAAATGCAGTCTCATCCTAAACGAATGCTACGTTGAGGTTTATTCCAACTTACACCTACCAATTTTGAAATTCTTTGTTGTTACCGTCGTCGTTGTTGTTGAGAGAGAGAGAGAGAGAGAGAGAGAGAGAGAGAGCCTCCTCACCCCCACCCCCAAAATGTTTCCACATTTGCTCCTGTGCGACTATTGCTCCCAGTAAACATCTTCTGCACACAAACATAAATTCTACCCACAAACACAACCCTAACCCTAATCCTCACATCAAACTAAACTAGAAACTGTACCACATTCCTAATCCATACCCTTTTAGTCCTTGGAGAAAATGAGACCGGAGCAATAAGTCGCAGGAGCAAAGTCGTGTCACCGCCCCCCCCCCCCCCCAAAAAAAAAAGAAGCTCATCCTCCGCAATGTGAGGGTGGTATACATTAAAAAAAAAAAAAAAGATACTCTTCAAAGCAATTGTTTGTTGTTCCTGGGTGTGTGTCGATCATTGTGACGTTTCCAGAGACCACCATGTAGTCACGACTGAGCTGCAGTGCGTTTGGTCAATCTTTGATATTTGGATTGTCTATGCATCTCTTACACATCACTAAGACCATGAAATTGCGCATAGTAAATGGTTCTTTTACATAGATGGCGAAATCATAAATCAGATTGAAAAGAAAAAGAAAAGTCTCTTAATCCCATGATAACTCACAATACCTCTCATCATCATTTTGTTCTCTCATGTCTCTTTCCTTAATTGTTGTCTTCCAGACTGCTATTAACTTGGTTGTCTGGTATTATCTTTGATTCTCTTGTAGGTTCGTATAAGATTGCACCTGCCATGCCCAGGGCATGGTGGCCTTGCAATGGCTGTCGAGTGTAGGTATTTTTAGTATTATGACCCTTTTATATTCCCACTAAGATTATGCAGCTCAAATGTATACACAGTAGCCTTTAAAAGTGTAAATTTTGTTGATGAGTGTTTGCGTCCACGATGTTGACACACAGATATCATTCTTCACCACGTGATGTGGACTCTGAATTCAACGTGCCTTCTGAATGTTTACACACAACGAATAGTTGGGTCGTATCAAAGTGTACGTTTCATTTCTGTATTTTGTTATATATATATATATATATATATATATATATATATATATATATATATATATAATATATATATATATATATATATGTATATATATATATATATATATATATTGTTACCTTAAAATATCTTGAACATGATTAACCTTTTATTTGATCAAACAAAACGGCTTTGTTTATGGGGAGGCGGGCTAAACTGTGAAATGATATACATTTTAACACTAAATGCCAGTGTACTCGGACTGAGACTGTGCGAGAAGATGCACATGGTTGAATTCTTGCATGTTGATATAGTATTCATGTATTGCTCTTATTCTTTGAAAATAAGATTCTTTTTTTTTATATGCCCATGTATGAGTTATTATTTCAAGTCTGTTGAGAGATGAGGATGAATACACTGTAGTCATGACAAAAGCTTGTACTATGACAGCAGTTTAAATGTGTTCTTATACGATGCCTTTTATACAGTGCATATACGTCCGACTTGGCTCTAACAAAAGTCATCGGAACAGAATAAGGAATATTATCATGAAAAAGTTACGGAATTTTATAGTTCATAATTACGAAATAGTATTTGTATTGATATTGTATTGCTATGTGTAATGTGAATATTGTGACGACTGTTATATGGTCGTACATGCCTCAGTTGATTTTTTTTTTACATAATATCCTTACTGAATTCATTTTAAAAATGTTGTGTAATCACGTATTATACCAGCAGCGATCGAGGGGACAGTATTTTGTAATAGTCATGTAGCTATAATTCGTTGAAGTTGTTCATTACCAATAGGCCTATGAAGAATCATATACATGTAGCCGTTTGATCCTGATAAAAATCAGTAGACACTGGTAGAGGGTCACCTCGATACACTTCCATCATATACCTCGTCCGAAAGAAGGTACAGGATTTTATCGTCGGTCTTATGCCAAAAGGGCCTTAAACCACTTCCACTGTTATTCAAAGGGGCCCTTAACGCTATAGATTTTGTACACTATTAGTGCCCTTTTGACAGGGGGCAGTTCTTTAAAGCCCTTTTGGCATAAGGCCGACGATATGGTCATATGGTCATCACGACAGCTGACAGAATTATACGTGGTCCCGATGGACGAAGTGAAAGTTATCTCAACCAGGATGTGAGCTTGTTGGTATGCAGTCAGTTCCTGTAACCTGATAAATCCATCAAATCCGATGTAACAAAAGGCATGCAGTGATAGGCTTCTCACTTGGCACTGTGACACTATATAGAATATACTAGTTATGCATGTATAATATCCCCCAGAATCGGCCCAGATGTTGTATCTCCATGACAAATCAAGCTTACCCACCTCAGTCCCGATTCTTGTCACCGACTGAAAGCACAACATAATTATATTGTGACATAATAAATAATACGTATCAGAGGCCAGAGACAAAGTATAATTATTTAAAGACAACAGTGGTAAAGGCCTGGACGACATTGTTGTTGTTTTAACAACACGATCACAGACATAGTTTGTTTATTGGCATCAGTCACATGACTGTGTCCTATAGCGGGTTGAAAGGGAAATATAACCCAAATCCCCCATGTGGATTCCCCCTCATGAAGGAATCCTTCTATGTAAGACACATCAGTGCACATGTAGAAAGATCGGACAATACATTGGTCAAGAGTTAAGAATGTTTACAGTGTTGGTTCAATCCATGTGACGTCAAACTGGATAAGAAGGCTATAACGCAACATACCACATTAATTTGTTTTTCAATGGTAAGGGTGTATATAGTGGAAGAATATAAACATGCAGGCCACTTCATTGTCTGATGTAAACCGGAAATAAAAAATAAGATAAAGAAGTATTTAGTAGTAGTAGTAGCAGTATTAGAAGAAGGAGGAGGAGGGAGGAGGAGAAACATTCAAATTAAAAAGATAATGAAAATATGCGGAAAGTCAATATCCAGTGTTGGGCATCTATAAAAATAGACGTATGCTCAAGAGTGCTTTATATATTCGGTATGTTCCAATACGCCTGTGACACTGGTGAACAGGACATCCTTCTAGAGAAGCAGGGCATGGTGTGTGAAAAACTCTCTCTTCTTACAAAGGAAAGGGAGGTCTTATTATGCGGAAGAGGTGTTATCTCTTTCAACCGTCATGACCGTATGTCTCTGTATAGGCCCTAGCTTATTGTGGATACCCAGAGAAAGCATTTTTTTTTTTGATCATGTAAAAGCATGCAGCTCAGTCATGATTGTGTTTTGTGTTACTAGCTGCAGAATGATTTCAACTGAGTCATCATTAAAATAAAACCAGGTTACTCTTAACAAGCTTCATATGGTGCAGACAGATAAAGATAACATTCTCCGGCATTTATAGTTGTTTTTCTCATCGATGTTTTCCATGATATGCCATCTACCGAATGTGTCTTTTTCCTTTTTGGTTTAGATTCACAAAATCATTGTCTATAAACAATGAGTGACAAACTAAAATAATTTCCATTCTTGAAGGAAGACAAACTTTTTTTTTCTTATATAGCATTGACAAGATTTTCTTTGTACATTTCAATATTGCACACTAGCACAAAAGATCTATACATCTGAACATTGCACATGACTTTGATGTCACACAATGAAAAGGATGTAGCTTTGTAAACCAAATATTGGCATCGAGTCATTTCGATTATAACACAAAGGGATGATAACGAAACAAGTGGAAAGTGCAACGTACTTCCTTTTGTTCATATTTTTATACGATTAAACTGGACTTGTATGACATTATTAGTGTGGAGTAAAAACTCAATACATTTCAGCTGCATGCGCAAAAATACAGTCGCACATTCTTTTAACCTTGAAGATCGACTGTACTTGATAATGATTTTTATCATAACTGCGTGGATATCCCTGAGTTACCAAGTTAAAATCTGGTAACCCATCAACTCGTTGTAAAACCCATATCCAGTCATGTTGCCCTCAAAAATTTATATACCCATCATAGTCTGGGTGCCAAAGCCACTTTTTGGGCCTAACCTTGTTTTACCGTCCACCCAATGTTTTTTGGTGGTTTTACCCTATTTCGAGGGTGCTGAATCCGAATCTGGATGATGCAACTCTTGCATCCTTGAGGGTTTCGAGATATTCAAGATGGCCGCCAAAATGGTCGCCCAAACCGGAAATTCTCACGTATTTCATTCTCAATGGTGAAAAATTGAAAACACTTGATGGTTTTACCCTATTTCGAGGGTGCTGAATCCGAATCTGGATGATGCAACTCTTGCATCCTTGAGGATTTTGAGATATTCAAGATGGCCGCCAAAATGGGCACCAAAACTGGAAATTCCCATGTATTTCCTTTTGAATCGTGAGAAATTGAAAACAATTGATGGTTTTACCCTATTTCGATGGTGCTGAATCCGAATCTGGATGATGCAACTCTTGCATCCTTGAGGGTTTTGAGATAATCAAGATGGCCGCCAAAGTGGCCGCCGAAATAACCGCCAATTAAAACCAGAAATCCCGATGTATTTCCTTCTAAATGGTGAGAAATTGAAAATAATTGATGGTTTTACCCTGTTTGGATGGTGCTGAATCCAAATCTGGATGATGCAACTCCTGCATCCTCGAGGATATTGAGTTTTCAAGATGGCAGCCTAAATGGCCGCCAAAATCGGAAATTCTCACGTATTTCCTTTTAAATGGTGAGAAATTGAAAACAATTGATGGTTTTAGTCTGTTTGGAGGGTGCTGAATCCGAATCTGGATGATACAACTCCTGCATCCTTGAGGATTTTGAGATATTCAAGATGGCCGTCAAAATGGCCGCCAAAACCGGAAATTTCCACGTATTTCAATTTTAATATTTCGCAATTGAGAGCAATTTTATTGATGATTCCACCCTATTTTGATCACTGTGCTGAATGCGAATCTGGACGAAACCACCCTTGCATCATTAAGAGTTTGGAGATATTCAAGATAGCCGCCAAAATGCTCAGCAGAATGGTGAGAAATTGATAACATTTGATGGTTTTACCCTATTTCAGGTTTTCGTCAATGGCAAAATCTAAACCCAACCATACTCTGCTGATAAACGAATGCATATTGTACATCCCAGTTTGAACTTGCTGTACAGTGAAACCAGCTTCACCGGATATCTTGGAGTTTGTAAGATACAGCTGTGCCAGGAATGAATCCTGCAAGACTACAGATGCGGTTGAATATTTGAAAGATTACACTGTTTCATCTACATATCATGGACATATTTTGAACACTAACAATCAGCGGACAAGACATACCCATCTCGATCATATTGTAATAGTGATGTAGAGAAGTTTACTGAGATTCCCAATATTATCTGTTTTAATCCATGAACAATTTTAATCGTTTCATCCATGAACACTCACATTGGTTAATTGGTTTATATTGGTGGTCTTGATGACATTGTCCAAGACAAGAGTTGGACATTTTTATTGTTCTGCTTCAAATTTTTCTTCAATATGATGTAATATTATATATATATATATATATATATATATATATATATATATATATATATATGGGGCGACAAACCTCGCATCTACAAAATGTCACATGTTCAGGAGAGAAAAACAAAAACAAAAACAAAAACAAAAAGCAAACAAACATGGCAGCCAAAGCACTATAACAAATGAGAGAACCTCTCCTTTGACATGCCATGGTAGCTTCATTCTTTGGGTGAAGACAGCAAAGGTTTGGACAGGACATCATTAACTGATTATCTGTTTATTCAAAAATGTCATTTTCACTAAAATTTCAGATACACAGGGTCTTGTCGCCCAAGCGACGATATCATACACACGAGGGGTTGGAAAAATCACAGGTAACGCGCAGTAAAACAAACAAACAAACAAACAAACAACAACATGTAAGGTAATAGTTGATAGTCCAGTACTTACGAATATCATAATCACGCAGAATGCTTTTGAAACTACCTTTATATTGATATCTACTATCGTGGTCATTTCCAGTGACGTAATCAGAATATGTTACAAGTTTTATAAGAGTACGCGGCGAGACTCATAAGAATACAAGACAAATTTGAACACCAAATACCAGCAGGCCATAATTTAATATTACTCTTATAACCAAAAAGGATTAACTTCACATCAGTCTGCGGAGCCCTTATTGGCTACCATAGGCATTACTCAAAACAATTATTGTGCATAAAGAAATTTTCAGTCTTATCTTTGTGTTTGTACGTTTCAGTATGATGTCAATATCATTTTCTTTCCATTACGTGTTAAAGTTCCGTTTGAGACATAGTGGAATATCTCAGTATATTACAATACCATTGTGACAGTCATTTTGGATGCCATTAATTGTTGGCTGATTTGACAAATTTGCTCAACCGAGTTGAATTCAAGAATGCGGATTGTTGCTTTTAATCACTCGCTTCACTTTATAGCACAATATTTCACAATTTATAAGAAAATATCAAGGAATTTCCATTTATACAGGACATTTGTAAATATCTCAAAACCTTCAGCACCCTCGAAATGGGGTGAGACCATCAATTCATTTTCAAATTTTTACCATTTAGAAAAAAAAAATATATTAACATTTGAATTTCAATTTCTGCCAATTAAATTGGCGGTCATCTTGGGGTCATCTCAAAACCCTAAGGAACGCAAAAATGGCAACAACAAAATGTCGAGGGTGCTGAATAGGGTCTCAAAAATTTCAATATTGACACTTATTTCGGCGGTTCTCTTGGAATTCTCAAAACCCCCCAAAACACAAGAGTTGCATCAACCAGGTTCGGATTCAACACCTTCAAAATAGGGTAAAACCACGAATTGTTTTCAATTTTACACCATTTAGACCGAATTAGGGGGCCTAAATGGGAATTTCCGTTTTTGACGGCCATTTGGGGCCATTTTGGCGGCCATCTTTATCATCTCAAAACCATTAAGGATGCAAGAGCTGGATCCTGCAGCTTGAAATTCAGCAAACTCAAAATAGGGTAAAACCATCAGTTTGTTTAAAATTTTACACCATTTAGAAGGAAAATGGGGGTCTCTACTCTACACGTGAGTTTCCATTTTTGGCGGTCATTTTGGTGGCCATCTTTATTATCTCAAAACCCTTAAGGATAAAAGAGTTTTATCAAGATTCTGATTCAGCACCCTCGAACTAGGGTAAAACCATCAATAGTTTTTCAATTTCTCACCATTTAGAAGGAAATACAGGGGAATTTCCGGTTTGGGCGGCCATTTTGGCGGCCATTTTGGCGGCCATCTTGAATATCTCAAAATCCTCAATGATGCAAGAGTCGCATCAGCAAGATTCGGATTCAGCATCCTCGAAATAGCTTAGAACCATAAATTGTTTTGAACTTCTCACCATTTAGAAGGAAATACGTAGGAATTTCCGGGTAATTTGGCTGCCATTTTGGCGGCCATCTTGAATGTCTCAATATCCTCAAGGATGCAAGAGTTGCATCAGCCAGATTCGGGTTCAGCACCCTCGAAATAGCTTAGAACCATCAATTGCTTTCAATTTCTCACCATTTAGAAGGAAATACATAGAAATTTCCGATTTTGGCGGCCATTTTGGCGGCCATCTTGAATATCTCAAAATCCTCATGGATGCAAGAGTTGCATCATCCAGATTTGGATTCAGCACCCTCGAAATAGGGTAAAACCGTGATTTTTTTTTTCAATTTCTCACCATTTAGAAGGATATACATGGCAATTTCCGGTTTGGGCGGCCATTTTGGCGGCCATCTTGAATATCTCAAAACCCTCAAGGATGCAAGAGTTGCATCATGCAGATTCGGATTTAGCACCCCAGAAATAGGGTAAAACCATCAAAAAACATTGGGTGGACGGCAAAACAAGGTTCAGCCTTTGGCACCCAGACTATCAGTGAACTTATTACGTATAACCACTTGCAAGTGTTAGGAATAGTCTGGACAGCAGGCTTGAATTTTCAACAAGCCTACCATCATTTTGAATCAACTAGGTTACAGATCGTGCTTTACATGCATCCCGCTGTATTTCATTTATGTGAAGTTGACATTTTCATCACAAATAAAAACACCTCCCGGAACATTATGTTAGCATAAATTCATAACATTCATAAGGCAAAACAGGTACCGTGTACTACTACAGTACTCAGTAAACACATTAGAGGCCTTTTTGCTTTTTATTGCAACAGGATGTCGGATACTAGTAGGCTGAATAGGCAATGCATAGACAGCACTGAGAGAGATAAGGAGAGAGGGAGAGGGGATCGGGATTCGTTGCCTACAAAATGCAATGATAAGATCATGGAAATCCCCCCCCCCCCCCCTTCTTCTTTCATACAAAGACATATATACACAATGATCACTACATTTTAGCCACTTTTTGAGAAGAACAAGGGTGCTTTGACGACATACTAGTACAGTGAATAAGCACGTTTGCTTACAAGACTAGCATAGCATTCTCATTGCATCACACGTGTCAGTCGGATGACGTCACCTTTTTGATCACATGCTTTTACGGAGAGGAGTCTAGTCACGAGATCGACTGATTGTCTGAGGAACGCGCGGGTGGTGGGCCAATCCCAACGTATTGACACTGTTGTTGTGTGTAGGTTATCAAACTTGTGTAGTGTGAGCACCTGCATGATTTGCGTCGCCGATTTCCTTACAATTACGATCTAAATACCAGGAACTTGTGTGGTGTCGGCGAATTCGAAAGTCACGAGACTATCTAACCTTGTGTTTTACCTGTATTTAAACGACAAGCTGCCCAGCGACTATTTGTAGTTGACGATAGAAACGTTTTCGGTGAAGACACTGTAACTTAGATCCGCTCTTCAGCTCAGCAGAAGCACTTGTTGGTGAGTTAATTTGTATCCCAGCAGTTTCGGACTTAGATTCTAACGTTAGGCTACTCTTTAAATGTTTTCTAGATGGACGGGATCTATTCACAAATCAATGTACGGTACTATAAATTTTACTAACTACAGTTAGTAGATATAGGCTCCTAGACTGTAATTGTCTATTTCTAGTAAATAGTCTAGTAGTCATGGTAGTAGTATTAATTGTTAGCAAAGAATACTACTGGTGTTATCCGTAAGTTAAAATCGTAAATCGGTTTTACCTCAAAGCGTATACTATTATGTTATCTTGGTTATAACGACAACGTTAGGGCCTTAACGTTACTCAACTTTAATTTTGCCTTTAATATAGGCCCTATCTTGCGTGGGGCAAATCTCATAAAACTCAACTGGGCAAATTGTTTGTGGTTCAAACAAGAGTCATAAGAATAATATGTAAAATTTAATACAAATTTTCGCGCTCATACCAATCCTCTTTTTCACGACAATCAAATCTTTAAATTAGAAGACGTTTATTATGTGCAATTGGGTTCTGACATTAATCAGTGTATAGGCCTAGAGTCTAATCTTAATTCAGGTGTTCTGCCTATATGGCTTTGGCCAAATTATTTATGAAAAATAATCAAATTCATAATTATGCCACGAGACAGGCTTCTGCATACCACTTACCTCATGCAAGGAAAACATTTACTTCTAATACTTTAGTTTGTACTGGACCCACTTTTTGGATTCGAGCATTACCTGTGCTAGACCCTATCTGTCTTTTAAGCGTAAACTGAAGTTATAATGTTACTTATTAAGTAATTACTCGGTTGACTCGTAAACTTACACTCTAAATTGCTGTGTTGCCATTTTTTTTTTTAACTATCTATGGTACCGGTATTCTAAACAGTTCCTTATTTTGCTGCTGCATAACCTTTGCTTAGAGAACTGTGGACTTTCTTTTGTCTTCTCAGTTGATAGCCAACTTATCTATCCCCCCCCCCCTTGTTGTTTTGTGAATTACATCAGTCATTTATTACTTGCTTTTGTTCCTTCTTTCTTTTTCTCTATCTTTGTGTTTGTTTTATGTCATGTCCCTTTTGTAAATAGTTTTTTCTCTATCTATACCCCCTTGCTTGTTATAGTTTTATAACGTTAGTGTTTTTTTATATAGAAATTCTTGCATTTGATTAGTTGTTTTAATACTATGAGGACCCCTAATTTCACAAGCTGTGCTTTTCTATAGGGTCTCCTCATCTTTCTTCTTTTTCTCTGATTTAACCAGTGTATTCTATTATATTTGTATACTTGTGAATATTCTCTTGTTAATTGTCAGACACATTCAATGTATTATTGTAAGGAAGGAAGAAAGATTAATAAACTTGAAACTTGAAAACTTGAAACACTCTAAATTAGAATCTACATGTACATTCATGTCACTTCCCTTTTTGCCTACAGTTGTATAAGTGTAACATGTTATATTGTTAAAACCTAGTACCGGTATAAATTTAGTCTCTTTAAACACGTTGTTAGACTGCGAGTCTAAACCGTACACAATAACTTCTTAAACTCTTGAAAATCTTGTCCTAGAATCTAATTATATCTGATCATGATCAACGCATACATTTTCTGTAGCTACACATGTATGTGTAGAAGCATTCCATTAAGGTGTTATATTTACGAAGGTGAATGAAGCTTGTATAGTTAATTGTTTTATCACATAGACCCTAAAGCCTAGGACTCCAGTAGACACTATTCATTGGATAATTCGGCAATTCAAGAACTAGCGTTAGGTAGGGTCTAATTTAATGGTGATTTTGATTTTATTATTCCTCCTGTTTGACTTAGGGGATCGGGGACAACGTCAGCAATAACTTACATTCATAGACGTGTAGACTCTACTAGATTTAATCTTACAGAATCAGATCCTGCGTACACATAGGCTGTAAGTAAACCATCATTTGCTGAAGAAGTTAGTGTGTATTTTCAGTGCCAGGAGGTCTAACTGTTAGCCTACTTACAAATCAAAGGTCTGCGTAAAATTTTATCTCAGTGTAGAAGCTTGTATGTTGAAGCTGCCCTTCGTATTCGGCCCTTCATAGTCAAGAGATGGTTGCACTGCCCAAAGGCATCTTATCTAGAATTTTAATAGGGTGAAGCGAAGGCAAAGTAATTCCACACATTTCCAGCAGAGTAAATGACTTGCACTCAGTTGAATATGAGACAAAGATGAAATCTAGATAACAAACATGTTAGAGTCTAACTGTTTCTAGTACATCTCAATATTTTCTTGCGAGAGGTGCCTCAAAAGGCAGATACTGTACATGATGATATAACAACACAGACTCAGTACCTGTTCCCATTTCCTTGTACCATTGTATGTACTTGTAGGGTATACAATTTCCAAACTGAAACTAGAATCTGTGTATTGTTGGGTGATCTCTAGCCTATGCTGTTATTGCAAAATGATTTTGAATGTATGTATACCCTTTGTATATACAGTTGTATGTACTCATTGTCTTTCCACCCCTAGATATCATTATCAGCCAAAGATGTCAAGACTGGCCATTCTGATCACCCTTGGCCTGGCTGCCATTGCCAGCGCTGCCATTGTCATGCCAACCAGAGTTGAGCTCGATCCGAAATGGGAAGAGTGGAAGGCCGCACACGAGAAGGTATACACAGATAGTGCACATGAGCTGGAGAGGAGGCTTGTGTGGGAAGAAAATATCAAGAAAATCACCTTCCATAACCTTGACCACAGTATTGGAAAGCGAAGCTTCACCCTCGGCATGAACAAATATGGAGACTTGGTGAGTGGATCATATCAGCCACGAATAGGCCCTAAATGTTTTTATTTATAATTTTCTTCATACAATTACATAAACCTACTCTAACCTTGCCTAAAGGCCACCACACACTATACAACTTTCGGTCACATGACTGACAGACTTTGGATCCGAGATCAAATCACAATCCTGATAGTTCCAGAATAAACATGCTTGTTTATTTCAGATATAAAGTCGCTTAATTTGGTTGTGCTACCGAAAGTTTTATAGTGTGTGGCGGGCTTATTTGGACTGAAAAAAATAGCTTTGACTTGGAAAAAATTTGACTTATGAGGGATTAAAATCAATAGAATATAAAGAGAAGAGGACTTTAAAAGACCTTCGACTTGGGCGATTATTCGACGTATGCGAGGTCGAAGGCTGACCTCATGTCCCATTTTGTGTCCTTTTGTTTTTTTCTTTTTAGAGGGGGTGAAACTGAGACTTTGACTAGAAATTCAAAAGAATGTTGCCAGTAGCAATGGTCATAATTAGAAATACAAGTGCAGTCATGGATGAGTCTCTTTTTTCCTCTCTGATGCGCCAGTGGGTTTAATAGTCCTGATACAAAAGTCAAGAAAAAATTGTTGGACTCTAACAGCCTTGTCTCTGCAGAAAGGGTGAAAACAGGGGAACTGTGTCTGTGCAAGGTTAGATATTGACAGTTTGATAAAACTGAAGTTTGATAATCACCATGGACATGATTTTGACTTGGATGTGAACATCCTGCTCAGTGATGTACTACTAGTGCACAGTGCATAGATATGTGCAGAGAGTATACAAGCTGTAAGTTTCCGTATCATGTTTTGTCACATGTAGACTGTTACGAGATTCAAGAACAAACTTTGGGTTTGTTTGTTTTTTTTTAAGCATGACTGAACCTTTGAACACTACCAGCATTATTTCTCTTGAACTGTACATTCTTACCAGTGGTTAGTAATTCATCTGGTACACACCCTTTGTGCTAACAAAGGTGGGTGGAAATACAATGTACTGTACAATGTAAATAGATAACTGCAGGACCACTGACTGGTGATCACAGGACAATGACTCAGCAGATTCCAAGAGAACAGTGCACTGCATACGTGCTGTTGGAAGTCTGTTATCCAATTGTTTGATGTTTGTGTGTGTGTGTGTGTGTGTGTGTGTGTGTGTGTTTGTGTGTTGTTGTTGTGTAAGTGCCTTTTTTTTTTTTCATGCTTGGCTACCTAGGGTTGTTTTGCCTTTGAAATGGATACCGGAAGAATGCAACTGAGCCTTAAATGTCCAAATATGGACAACTTCCTGTCTGCCAGTGCTAGGAATGGAAAAAACCCATTTGTGGGGTATCCCCCCCCCAAAAAAAAAAAAAAAAAAAAAAAATATAACAATAATAAAAAAATGAAATGAATGAATAAAAAAAAACTATTAACAAGTACTAAATCATTTACTTTGCCAAGAAAAGGCGGAAAAGAGGTTTGTTGTTTTAGTACTTGTAGTTTCATGGCTGGTGTGCCTGAGTTTCACATTTTCACTCAAATGTGAGGTTTCCACTCTGCATTATGACGTTCATCTAATGTCCTGAAACTGGAACAGATTTGTATTTACAAATGAAAGGTTCAGGAATTGCTTTATTGTCAGTGCATGTACTCCTACTGTTACTATGACCTTTTGAAACTAGTATATAAATTGTATCTCATGTGATGAGGAAGACAGCTTCCAGATGGTTGCTAATTCATGGCTTTCACATATTCAAAAACATAGTTTATAGTTGTGAGCAAGGAACAATTACACACTGTAACTGCAAACAACTTTATTGTCACCACAGACATGGCCTGTGATGAATTGTTCATGTTTTGCAATGGGGTTTCAGTTTTGCCAGATTGATGAGAGGAAAAGTTTGACATCGTTATTAGTCATTGTGAAGAAATACAAGACAGCTGGTTGTCCCAGTAACTCGGGCTCTCATGTCATCAGTCAGCTACAGAACTAAGCAACTGTAGTGTGAATCGTGACAAGCCCTGCTTCCCTTTCCTGTTCCTGGCATTATTGGTTTCAGTATGATCACAGTCACAAAACCCGAGAAGGTCGTGGGTGTGAAATGCATGCTTCGACTGATTGGTTATACACATGTGGTAGCAAACTTTATACAGATTGATGTTTTTATTGTTAGTGTTTAAATACCTTTTGTGTACCCAGATCATATGTCTGTACTAGCTCAAAAGTACAACAAACTCAAAAGCAGATATCATATCATAGACTTGACAACATCTAAACAACTCTAATCCTTTACACAAATGGAAAGTGAAATTCCAGTCATGGACAGAGGCATGCATTGCATGTCGCATCATGGCAAACCAGTTTAGATTTTAAAACATTCTTTCCTCATGAATTGTATCTTTCAATGACAGCAGTGTTTTGAGTGGATGTGAGCATGACATTTTAAAGCCCATTTTATCGTAACAAAGACGAATGTCTTTGAAAACTTCGTCTTGATAACATCGGTCTACTGACTGATTTTGATTCTGGCTTGACAAGATAAAGATGATTTTTCTCCACATCGAAATTAAGCAAGTCTGAAGCAAGACTGGAGAACAAATTGATGTGTACATTTTTGTACTCCTCATTGTAGCAAGGATATCAGTCTAAAAGGAAGGTGTAGCGTTTAGGATGACATGGATGTTGAACATGGCTCACATGTTACAAATATTCCAGCATGAATGGTCACCACTGATTGTCTGTCTTACTGTTACAATGTACATGCATCCAGTTCTTAGCCTGTCTATCTAAGCAGTGATAATAAATGGGGAGGATGAAAAAAGTCTCTGATTTATCAGATGTAGATGCAAGTTTCATACTGTCCCTGTCATGTTAACAGAGAGTATGCCTTCTTTTATAATTTGGATTTAATCATTTGTTCGAACTTTGTTTTGAATGCACAGAGAACCAGTGAGGTGCGATCCACTATGAATGGCTACAGGCAATCCAACCTTACGAAGTCTGTTGGTAGCACTTTCCTGACGCCCAGCGCAATCCAGTTGCCAGATACTGTGGACTGGAGGACTCAGGGGTACGTCACCCCTGTCAAGGATCAGGTAAGGGTCTATAGAATCTTGTTTATGTTGATAAGATGATAAGAAAAGCTTTAGTGGATTCACAAGTACATTAGCTTTCAATCGTAGATCCTTGGCAATTTCATACTTTGCATGAATAAAGTGAAAAGAATTGATATGATCCCAGCTAAATAAATAAGTTTGATCATATGTTATGGCTTGTGAGATATATTCATGCAGAGAATGTATGTAATTCAATGAAATTTGTGGAAGGACACAACATCAGAAGCCTTCTGTAAAAGATGAAAACAGTGAATTGCAAGAACTGGTAAAGAAATTCTGCTGATAATGTACATTTCCTCTTGTTTCCCCATTTTCTTGTATTTTCTCCTTTCTTATACTATAGGGCCAGTGTGGATCATGCTGGGCTTTTAGCACGACTGGTTCCTTGGAGGGACAGACATTCAAGAAGACTGGAAAACTCGTCAGTCTCAGCGAGCAGAACCTAGTTGACTGCTCACGCAGCGAGGGCAACATGGGCTGTGAGGGTGGTCTCATGGACCAGGGATTCCAGTATGTCGAGGACAACAAAGGCATCGACTCTGAGGAGTGCTACCCCTATGAAGCTGAGGTAGGCTTTGTCAACAGTATGCCACACATAAGTGAGATCTTTCAGGATCTTCTTTGTAGGAGATGGATTGGTAGACAGCACTGGCATCAAGTTTGACCTCTGTATGCGTCAAACTCCCAAGTTTGAATTTAACATTAATCGTAGAGGTGTTGAGAGTATCAAAAAGAGGACTTGACCTGTGTACTAAACTTGGCTGTTTTGTAATAGAGTTGGTTTTCAGCCCTTCACGTCCTTGTTCAATAACATTTTCCTATATTTGTTATGTTGTTATTTGCCGGAGTAGGAGTCGTGAAAGCAAGAATTTATAATGGTTGGTTAGAGTAATACAAGGAGTATTCTTGTTTTGTTGTTGTACACTAGATGAGAAAAGATTTGTATTGGTTGAGCAGATTTAGTCAATATCAGGAATTCATATCAATATTTCAAATCCAGTTCATGATGAATTTACAATAGGAACAATTCTTTTTGACTAGATGCTTGATTTGTAAATTTTTGAGGTAATTTCATTAAGATTGATCTTTTACAGTGTTATTACTCTCCAAATATATAAGGTATGCAGTCAATTCAGTGAGAGATTTGAATATTATGCTACATAACTTGGAACTCCTCTACTTCTGTGATTGTCTAGGATGAGACATGCCATTACAACGCACAGTGTGACTCCGCTGAGGTCACAGGCTACACTGACATTCCAAGTGGAGACGAGGACAAACTTAAGGAGGCAGTTGCCACTGTAGGTCCCATCTCTGTCGCTATCGATGCCAGCCACACATCCTTCCAGCTCTATGAAGGAGGTGAGTTTTAGTGAAGTATATTCACTGTATCAAAAACACAGTGGTGCAATATTACTCCTGGTACTCTTAGTTGGGAATATGGACCCATAAAACATTACATGTTTTTTTTTTTTTTAGTTGCACAAAATCTCGCAAAAAGAACGCCAAGAGATTAGAATGTAAACTGACAGAGTACACAAATGAGTCTCTGGCTGGTCTCTATCCATGGTGAAAAATCGCCCAAAGGAGATTAGCATTAGACTTGTGGCTGTACTGTATTCAATACATCATCCCCCCCCCCCCCCCCCCCCCCGGAGAGTTTGCAGTTACCCCTGTAGACAACTAACCCTTGAGACAGACAAGCGTGATACTTCAAAAAGAGGTTTGTGTGATTTCATGTGTTTGTGATTTGACTTCTCTTGTCCCTCTCCACCAGGTGTGTATGATGAGCCTTCCTGCAGCAGCTCTCAGCTGGATCATGGTGTCCTAGTTGTGGGATACGGAACCCAGGACGGACAGGACTACTGGCTGGTCAAGAACAGGTAATTGAGTCGGGCCCATTTCAAGTGTGAATTCATGGTTCAAAGTGACTGCTCGGGAAGCATTTAAAATGCCTTTAGGCGAGCAACCACAGAACCAAGTCTGAATGTCCCATCCAGACGACTAGGCAGTGAGGATAAAGTGATTTGATATCGAACACAAGTGTCGAACTCTGTCATGGGACTCCAGCCAGGGACTTAGAAAATGGAGAGCTCCTAGTCATATCCACTGAGTTACAATGTTCATACCAGTGTCTTTTCACTTTTTGACGTGTTGGTACAGTGCGATCCCATTACAACAAGCACGGTTATAACAAGATTTTCGTTACAATGACATAAAAATTCAGGTTCCAAAATTATCATCTACATAAATTTCATTGTTCAGCTAAAACAAAAGTTTGATACGTCAAAAGAAAACTGTCTGTCCCGAGGACATTGTTATAAGGGGAGTGCCCCATACAGTAATGATGTGTAGTCGTGTTGATAATGCTGCTAATGATGATGATGATGATTAATATCATAATCATGGCTTCACTATTATAATAGTGACAAGAAGACGAAAAAGGAAGAAAAAATTTGATGATATATAGGGTTCATTGTTACACACAAATTTTTGTTTCTTTATTTCACAGCTGGGGAACATCATGGGGCATGGAGGGATACATTATGATGTCTCGCAACAAGGACAACCAGTGTGGAATTGCCACCTCTGCCAGCTACCCCCGGGTCTAAAGCCTGCTTATAAGTGAGACGATTCTTTCGGGGTTTGTTTTCCTCCAGGGGGCTTTGTAACCACACCCTCTGTGCAGTAGCATTGTGCACCATCATCCTTGTCACACATGAATCATCAGTGTTCTATTGTAATTGCCAATTTGCTCTACAATGAGCCCTTCATAATACATGATGAGGAGCTCTCAATATAGGGTGAAATTTGAACCTCACTTTGACAGAATGCGTGTAGGTGCAGGGTTTATTTATATGGTTGGAATGTAATTGAAAGTTGTTGCTGGTTTTTTTTTTTTTATTCCTCAGGCAGATGGTCTGTCCAAAGCTCAGCATACTTGAAAAGAAGAATTTGCAATGACACCATGCAGTGTACTGCTCTTTTGCAGCAAACCCTTGGTTGGAAATTTTACCGTTTGGTGAGATGTTCAGCCCTTTTGTGCGGAAAAGGGGTGGTATCATTCTTCTCTTTATCGGCTGTTCGATCTCAGTGGGCCTAGTGTGAGTGGGTATTGCCTTTTCTTGATGGCAGTACATGCAGCCTGAAAAGTTGAAGACTGGGGAAGGGGGAACATGTGTCTTTTGGTGTGACATATACCAAGGTATGATTCAGTTTCCTGTAAGTATTTGCAGTGCATGAAAACTTTCAACTTCACTGGAATGACCACAGCAATATGGGCATTTTTACTTGTTTCCTCAGTAAAATTTTACATCCTGTTTTAATGCCAGTTATGTAGAGTAGATTTCCATTTTCTTTTATTTTTTCATCCAAGTGTGTGTTGTCAGGGATATATTTCAATCAGTGAATGTGCTGTGTTGTACAATGAAATGATTAATGTGTACATTCTGTTCTTTATACTTTACTCTTGTACAAATATATGTATTCGATGTTTAACTGTATCAACTTCAATGCAATCACTCAAAGACATACCGGTACTTCTTGAAAAAGAAGGGACATTGTGCTAGGTGTTACTTGTAAGCTGCTGTAATACCCTTGCTTGATGTGCTGTCTACTTTCCAGTGTGGACTTAAGGCAATGGTACTTGTCATTATTTTGGAAGGCTCCCAGTCATCATTAAAGCACTGGTTTATTGTATGATGATGTTGTGACTGTTATGAACATTATCATCCTGTCACTTTGTCATTCTTGCAGACCTAAGTTCGACTGCAGGTTATGATTAGCTGGAAAATTACAAATTCTGAATGAATGCTTCCAGTAGACTTGTGAATGCACCTTTAACAGTATACATGTACCTTAGATTTGGACAAACACTAAGATGAGCACTTACTTTAAATCTTTTATTGTGCCTTTTTCAAAAGAGGAGTTTCTGCACATTGTGTCACTAAAGATAAAGAGATGCTTTTCTTCTGTTTGGTTTACTGAGTCTCTTTCAACGAGGTGTATTTCAAGTGTCTACTTTCTCCTTTCAGCTCAGTCAGCTTTATTCAGCTTTGTTGATGGTAGAGTACATGGTAGTCTGTTTTGTAATAGTGCAATCATTGCTGACACCTAATAGGGTCCACATTTGCTTATTTTCTCATACATCTTGAGTTCTGAGGCTCTCATATCAAGTACATTTCCTTCCTCTTGCTTATACATGTGTATTTCAGTGTCTTATTGTATTTATTGACTTGTACATTGGACATGCATGGATGGAAACTGACCATAGATAAATCATCTGATTCACAAGCTAACACTATCAAATTGTTGTAGAACCACTTAGAAGCTTCAAAATGAATGTGTGAAGTTGTTTGAGAATTTTATGTGTTTAGTGTAAAATACATTTTATATGGAATGAGAATAAAAACATCATGAATTGTGTATGAACTTTTATAAATTTGTGATTCTAAGGTCTTTAGTATGGTTTGTACATGTATTCAAGTTGGACATCATTGATCTGTGTGTTTGTTTGTGCATGTGTGTGTATGTGTGTGTGTGTGTGTGTGTGTGTGTGAGATAAAACAATATTGAGAGAGCTTGCTAGCAGTTCAAAGAAGTTTAGGTGATGTAGCCTATCTATCCACACACCATCAATCTTTAATTCCTTCTCCAGATTGCTGAAATTCTCATTCTCTGTAAAATCATGTATATAAGATATATATATATATATATATATATATATATAATGTGTGTATATTTATATATATATATATATATATATATATATATATATATATATATATATATATATGTATGTATATATATATATATGTATGTATATATATATATATATATATATATATATATATATATATATATATATATATATATACACATGTATATATGTATTATACTTG
This sequence comes from Diadema setosum, assembly GCA_033980235.1. NCBI lineage: Eukaryota > Metazoa > Echinodermata > Echinoidea > Diadematoida > Diadematidae > Diadema > Diadema setosum. The sequence continues at coordinate 25,903,886 of CM067067.1, read as the reverse complement.
ATACTTTGTGCAAACTTTTGATTTTTCTCCCTTAGGATTCCTCTGACCCTCACAGGGTTGATAAGGGCTCATAATGGCATGAGGAGCGTAGAAACGGGAGATTTCAGACATTTTACTTCAGCTTTAAACTGAATTTCATTTCTCCAATGATGCATGAATAGAAAGATGAATGAAGATTATGAGAAAGGAGATACAATGTATAATGGACTCGTGTTTGAACAAATGATATTATATATCCTGGAAGTTGAAAAGCAAACAGCTGAATGGTACAGTGTAGTTGTGACGATACATAGTACAATAATGCAACATGCTACATAGACACGAATAGGTACAGTATTTTTATTTGTTCGAGGAGGCACATTGTACTAGAACATGTACATGTACCTCCATGTGTTTCATTAGGCACAGGTCAAAGATTCATTAACATGCAATACAGAGCGTATCAAAAAAAAAAAAAGTAATCCAACTTTGGAGGGCTGCCATTTCTTAATTGTCAGTTATGAAGAGCACAATGTTGGTTGTAAGGAAAGGGAAACTCTTCCTCTTTCTATTGACATCTAATTATGTTGACAATTGTCATGCATGACCGAACACATGGACTTTAAAGACAACAATGACAAATTGCACTTTTTCCAAGTTTGCATGTTATTGTGAAGGAACATTGCATGTCTGACTGCATGGATGAGATCTGTCAATGAAAGTGGTCAAATCATCAGGCCAGCCTGCACGACTGCAGATTCGTGTTTTAGGATTTCTTCTCACGTTTTGTGGTTCATAACCTTCAACATGGCCACGTTGTCGATATTTAGTCCTTCCCATTAAGGTGAAACCATTATCCATTTTACTCTCTTCATATTCAAGACATGGTTTGCCACTGGAAGCTATGTGTTGAATATGAACAGAGAAAAATGGATTGTGTGGGTTGGCCTCTGTGGGAGCGACCAAGTTTTCGGACAAAAGGCCATGTTTAAGGTTATGGACCAAAAAACATTAGGAGAAAACCTAAACACAAACCCTAAACACAAAACCTAAACACAAACCTGCATTCCTACAGGCTGGCCTATTTGGCAACTTTCATTGACAGCTCTCATCCATGCAGTGAGACATGCATTGTTCCTTCACAATAACACGCAAACTTGGAAAAAGTGCAATTTGTCATTGTTGGCTTTAAAGTCTATGTGCTCAATCATGCATGACAATTGTCAACATAATCAGGTATCAATGGAAAGAGAAAGCGTTCCCCTTTCCTTACAACCAACATTGCGCTCTTCATAACTGACAATTAAGAAGTGACAGCCCTCCAAAGTTGGATTACCTTTTTTTTATACGCTCTGTATACTTGAAGAAATACATAATACTGGTAGTCGGATACGTTAAGCATCATACGGTCCCATGAAAAAAGTGGTACAGGACCTATCCACATAATACTGTACAAAATTAATTAGATAAGGTATTGCTTAACAAGTATTTACTGCTCTCAACACCGATCTGAAGTGCATCCCTTTTCTTTTTTTTTTCTTTGTAAACAAAAAAAAAATCAAAGCCAATTAGGAACGCAATTATGGCTTGGGGGAAGAGGGAGGAGACTCAAGATACAAAACTATCAATCAAACAAAATCATGAATTTTACATGTACCTTTGTGCATATTGAAGAATTGTGAGCCAGTGGCCTGTATTTCATCCGTTCATCACAAAATTCACAACTAGACTCGATGACAATTAAGTCAATATTTCGGTTAAACATGTAATTTTGATATAAAAAGCTGTTGATTTCATATTTCTAGTATTTTTCGAAGAGAAGGTACAATCCTATCTAAATCTGGGGTTTGAAAGCAATGAATTCAATCTAAGCAGTGTCTTGTTTTTACTTGGTCTTGTAAGTTTGACCCATGCTTTTTCATTTCAACCCACGAGTCAACTACAACTGAAGCGAAACTGACCCCACAACAGCCCATCTTACCATTGATATCTTAGAGTAGACTGTACTAAATATCCTTTCAAGGTGACTAACTGCCTTAGAGATGTAAATCCTTTCTTTGTATGGTCACAACAAAGAGCAGCAATGCAGTACCCTTTAATAGATCATTAAAGGGGATGGCTAGTAACTGATCAGTGGGAATCAGTGGGAATCCTGGGGGATGATTGTAGCAAATCCTTGTGGGATTCAGTTAAGAGTACATTATATATCTATTGTTGTGTGAAAATTATTTGCTTCAGAATGGTCTCATATTCAAGTAATGTGCAATTTAATGTTTCCGGGTTAGCATGCCTGTACAGTGACGGGGCATTAAACTGCACATTACTTGAATATTGGCGTTCTGAAGCAAATAATTTTCACACAACAATTTGTATTATATACGTTGGTAATGTACTCTTATATGAATCCCACAAGAAATGAAACGATCATTCCCCAGCATTCCCACTGATTCCTACTGATCAGTTACTATCGACTATAGCCATCCCCTTAAAGCTTTACTAGTTAAAGTTCTACTTTCTATTTAGCAGTGGTGGGTCGGGGGGAGGGGGCACACTGGGCGCGCGCCCCCTCTTTATTTATTTATCTATTTATTTATTTTTTTGTATTTCATTTTGTAAAGGCGCCTCCCCTTTACATAATTCCTGGATCTGCTCCTGCATAGTGTACCGTATCAGTTGGTTTAGAGACATAATTTTGATGAGTCATAGCTATAGGTTAATAGGCGTAAGCTTTATGGAGTGATTGTTGGTTTTGTGATGCATTTGCACAGAGAGTAACTCATATCGAAGTGATCCAATATTGCATAACAAGCACATGTATAAGATTATTCTTCTGGCTGCTGCAAAAAGAAATAAAAAAATTAAAAATTAATCTCTTTATCATCTCTATCTGTTCATCTATTATATCTCATACTAACTCCCGGCCTCTCTCCCCCTCCACATATTATGTTGGGATTCTATATTACAGGCACTTTTTACCATTTGCAGATGAAACAAAAACTCAGATTTAGTTCTTCAAAATAGTTCCAAAATGTGAGTTAGGGATAGAAACAACCCATGTAAAAAAGTTATGTAATCAATGTTTAGTATCGTTGAATATACACAATGTGAACACTAATGGTCTTGAAATTGTACCTTGAATAAACCGTCTACATTTAGGTTTCTTGAGAACAGTAGTGATATCTCCTTATATTTTAGGCTTCATTACATTTTTTATATGCTTTTGTGATATATCTGACCTATACACATCAAAGAGTAAGAGTTGAGATGGCTGTTGCAAAGGTCAAGAGTAGCCTACATCATTTCCAGTTTCGCTCCGATTACAATACGGAGGCGCACGTCGCGATCGGCTGACTTGCGCCATCAGTGCTGGCATGGCCCGTAAAAATATTGCCACCTACGTTACAGTATCGTACAGTCTGTGGCAAAATGGCTGCGCCCATGGCAAAAATGTGGTGGTGGAGACTCTCACGTGCATCGTTTAACAATCGAATACGTACGCTGTACTTATATGATGGCCGTAGCTTCTGCAATGCCCGAAAATGCTATTCATCATCCGGAGACACAGGCTCAAGAAGTGTATTATCAAGTGAAACTAGCAAGATTAATGGTAACGATAATTTTAATTCTGATCCAATCCACACTCACACCACAGTCGCACTCACACTACCAGCTGACTACCGAGTAAACTTACCGGCATTGCATTGCCATTAGCATTGCACACGGCGCGCGTTAAATCATTTGGCATACTCGTTAATCATTTTTACTACTAGGCCTAGTTCTAGGTCTAGTACGTAGGCCTAGGCCTACTACTAATTATTCACAGCCCAGTCGCTGGGCTTCGCACAGCGTCTGGTCGGGCTATAGACCTAGGCCCTACTACTACTAACACCCCTTTCCCACTGTCATGCCCACGGCCCACGGGCACTGCCACTCTCAGTGAACCACCGTTGGACTCCCCGGTGAAATTTTCAGTCACACCTAAGACAATGCTCTCGGTGAATTCTGTTTGCAACTTTCCCCTAACGTGTTAGATGTGTTTTCTCCTTGCACCGCGGCCGATTCCAGCCGAAGTGTGTAATATGGTGCGACATTTCGCATGCTAATAAGAACGTGATACTTTACTAGTCTAGTGGTTCGTACTTGCAATTCTCTACCTCTCACAGAACTTTACTCCAAAATAGTTAATTCAACTGTACTGTAGCCTGACCAGACCGCTGTGCACAGCACAGCAGTCTGACATGTACTATTGTTTAAAGGCATAATTTACCATTTGCAGATGAAAGCAATGGTGCTTTAAAATGGTTCTAAAATGTGAGTTAGGGATAGAAACAACCACTGTCAAAATTTGAATCCGTATAATCGATGTTAAGTGTTGTTAAATACACAAAATGTGAACAATAGTTATAATAAAAATGTTTCCAGACTAAACCGTATACAGTTACGGTTTACTGAGAAAAACCCTGATATTTCCTTATATTTTAGGTTTTATTGCAAATATTTCATATGGTAGGATGTTTTATGATACAACAGACCTACACATATGCATCAAATGTGATATCTTGAACATTTTTGAATTCACTGCTCCAAAAGGTAAACTGGACCTTTAAACGTACGTAAACGACTGTCGCTTTTGACGGCAAGACCACAAAAATGTCTTTTATTTTGTTTGATTTTAACAGTAATACCACCCACCTATATCGTATGTTGCTGATGGTTGAGTTGAATTTGGTGTTTTGTTGGTATCCAAACCTTATTGTTGAATTTTTTGGAGTAGATTGTGCGATGATTCACAAAATAAACGAACAGCCACGAACGCTCAACACGAGGTACCGTGTTAGCATTTTACGTACGCCCGTGCGTTTCGTGTGTTACGTAGCGTAAAGCTTGTCGTCTTCTACCATGTATTTCCGCGCGTGCTGCTGTCATGATATGACGTCACTCCGACTACCTCCGACTACCTACGTTGTAGCATAGGAGAGTGATTGCCATTCAATAACACGCAGAAGATGAGGAGTGAAGCAATACGGACGCCCACAGACCTGATTTTAAGGACGGATTTCGGTAGGTTTTTGACGTAATTAAAAAAAAATATGCATACCGATTATTGGATGATTATCATAGATTACGGGGATTCTTATATTTTAGTTCTCCACGATTAAAAAAGATATTCATGAAGGAGTCGCACAACCACCACTGAAAAATGATAATGTCTGCGAAGGAGTACGGTGTAGACGTGCAGCCGCTGTCGCGAAGCGACAGCGGCTGCATGTAGTTAATTCAACTGCAACATCAACAGAACAAACGACACAGCAACTCGAGTAAATTTTGATAATCTCAGTTTTGCGCAGCACTACAATATTTGTATACGGCATGCGTACAATACAACACGATCCAATACAATGCTGGTGTATGTCACACGAACGACATACTATTACTAGTCGTGTGTATGTTTACATATAGAACCTACATGCATTACGTGTGAATTAATTTGGGAGCGCGCGAACTAGCGAAAAGCGTGTGCATGACCAGAACAAAACATGACCTTTGACATAATCTGCATACTTCGCCCGGCGTTTCACCGAGACGACCTTTCACGCTGGGCGTTCCTTGGTGAACCACTGGTGGTTTCCCGTTGAACTATCGGTGTTTACCTGGGACTCTTCTTGGGTAAAAATTGCCCAAAATTTAATCGGTGTTTCACCTAGGCGTCCCCTAGGTGCACCCGGGGAAGATTTCTTTCTGCTGGAAAGGGGTATAGGTGTAATATGTTAGATTAAACCGTTAGATCTAGATCTAGTAGGGCCATTGGGCCTAGTGATTTAAATGCAGTTTCGTTCCTACTGCTGTACACGAGTGTAAACCAGGGTCGAGATTACTTTCAGAGTCTTTGAATTTATAGACACTATTAGGCCTAACTATGTTAGAGTGATCTAATTAATTGGCTGCTAAACTATTGCAAACTAGGGTCGATTTGGAGTCTGTCGCATGGCAATGCCAGTGGCCAATGCATGCCAAAGACAGCAGAATCTATTGCCATTTGGTTAGGGTAGGATTGGAGCTAGACAAAAATATCCGTCTGTCCGGAGGCGCGAAACATATCCCCGACGACCAGATACAGACTGATCTTTCGGTCAAGGGTGGAGCAAACACCCCCCCCTTGATCTTTCGGTCAAGGGTGGCGAATGCATCTGTCGGTCATTCATGTGAAGGGTAGAGAATAATATGTCCTCTACTGTATCGAGTATGAGAGCCTTTAGTCTGTATAGGAGAGGGATTTTGTGAAGCTGGACATGGACATAGTCTCTGGGAACATAATTACCAATTCAATTGAAAAAATACCTGGCAGGTAGACTCTAGAGTCTAGTCTTTATCAAACTCTATGCAGCTCATGTGTAGGCTTATTAGCTCTGTGAATTGGCTGGACTCCTCATGTTCAAAGAAGTTTGTTTCCAGAGCCACAAATACCCATGTGATGATTAGCACCAGATGATTGGCATCAGTGCATGCAGTAATTTAATTATATATTATCTCTTCCAAAGACTTAGAAGTGTTCTACCTGGTACAATAAGTACTGGGGCTGGGGAACTATAAGGGTTTGGGTTGCTGTACATTATAGAGTACATTATGTATCTATTGTTGTGTGAAAATTATTTGCTTCAGAATGGTCTTATATTCAAGTAATGTGCAGTTTAATGTTTCCAGGTTAACATGCCTGTACAGTGACGGGGCATTAAACTGCATATTACTTGAATATGAGACCGTTCTGACGCAAATAATTTTCACACAGCAATAGATATATGATGCATCACGCGTTACCCCGGGGTACCGTAGTACCCCGGGTAACCGCGTTGTGTAGCGCCACCTCACGTCCAATCGAGGACAGCCAGAGAAAAATGCATGCACTGTGTGTGCGTGTACATAGCATTCCCATGCCACTGCATGTTATACTATGCGTGCATGGAAGCTGCGATACCACTAGCATGTGCTTTAGTGCAGTGCAGTGCAGTGGCTAGCGCGCACTAGCTCCAGCACCAAAATAATTTCCTCTTTTTGGCACCCAGGGTGTAACCTTTTTAAAAAAATAAATAATTCAACAAAATGACTGATTTTTATTTGGTACTCCGGGATACCATTTATGTCATCATATAATGTACTCTTAAATGAATCCCACAAGAATTGGAACAGTCATCCCCCAGCATTCCCACTGATTCCCACTGATCAGCTACTAGCCATCCCTTTAACCTTTTTGACCTGTGAATTCCCCTTCTATTATTCTGCAGCCCTACCCACGCCTCCCCCCCACCCCCCCCCCCAAAAAAAAAAGAAAAAAAAATTTCCATGACTCCTGAGTTCAACTTACAAGTATAGTATTTAAAATGGAGCCTTGCTCTACTTCCTGATGAGAAACACTGGACTTTTAATAGTGTAGAACTAGTAGTGAGAGAAGTCACTTACAGCTATATAGAATCAGTGAAGTAGCTGCTGATGTCATCAACTTAGTTAAAAGCGGAACTTCATTTAGTTTGCATTGTGTATGTGTGTGTGTGTGTGTGTGTGTGTTTAAAGATATATAGACCTCTACACAGTAGAAATCATGTTTTGTTTTTATTTCACCTGGAACTATCCACATTAAATCATTTCCCCTAGACCTAAGCAAAAGTTACCATTTTGATAATTGCAACACAAAAAAGATATTTGCAAGGGATAGATCCTCATTCTTTTTTTTTTTTTTTTTTTGGGGGGGGGGGGGGTGGTGGTGTGGGAGGAAAGCAGGCAGAGGGCATTTCTTGACAAAGAAGAGATCTAGTGTGGCTATGGTTTGAGGTCAATGTAGAATGCATTGCCCTAGGAAAGTACATAATTAAAGGTAAGTAACTGAATCTACGCCAGAGTGTGATTAATCGTACTTGAAATGAGTGAAAATTCAAAAGTTTACATGATCTAAAAAAACATCTGCTCTTTATTTGTATTTTTCTTTTTTACTCTTTTGCATGCCAAAAGGAAGATGATGCGGAATTGCACTTTTAAGCCTTACTGCCTTGCCCTTGCAAAGCTAGCTTGATGTGGATGTTTACAACATGACTATGAGAATAACCATGTGATGCCAAGATTAATATTCAGATGGACATCTGAGTTTCAATGTCCAGAGTTTTACTTCATTGTTTTCCTGTGTACAAAATAACACTGATGTTATATGTTTGTGTATCTAGATAGTTTGAATATAAAATTTTTGCTATTGAAGGTTCTTCAGGCTCCTTCGCTACTGTCTTCCATGACATGACCCAGTCCAGAAAGCAACAAGCCTCTAGGAGTCTTCTAGTCCGTCTCTCCAAGAATACACCTTTAGATAGCCTTCTGCAGTATTGCAACAGTCAGGGAAGAGTCAAACACTACTTTACTTACTTCCAGAAGGTGAGAAGTGTAACAGCCATTAAATATTAATTAGCTTAGTATGAGAAGGGTGAGCTTTGAAGTTACGCATGATTCTTTTTTCTTTTTTTTTTTAAATACATATATTTGTCCTTTTTTTGTGGAGAGGGGGGATCCAGCCTCTCAATTTTGTGTTACAATGTAAAAATCAGCAGTAGTAGATTTAAAGAAAGTAACTGCATGATGATCTGAATCTCTTTTGTTTACATCTGTTGTGGCATCCTACATGTTTGGATCATTTAAAACAGCAGTGTTGACCACATGACTATGATGATGATATTTGTAGTGACTCTCGATTCCTTATGAAAAGGCATCAAGACAAGTGATATTTTGATATAGTGTGCATGAATGGGTAACTTTTAGGGAGATATATAGGGCACATACCAACTCCGTTCTTTGATGTGTCTTTAGTGTGGAGAACAGGGATTTGTGCTAAAGAAACAACCACATGAAATAAGTGACAGTTCACATACAAAAGAAAAAGGGAGAAATACTATACTAGGAAGCTGGTACATATGCACAGACCACGGTGACTCTTCTGAAATATCTATAAGTACACTGTTGTGTTGTTGTAGCATGAAAATTAACCCTCATTTTGTATTGAACTATATCTATTTTTTAACTCGAAGCTTTTAGAAAAAAACAAACAACAGAACTCTTTCCTTCACCACTAATTTCTTTTTCAGCGATTCTTTCTTTCTTAGTTGTCAATACTCAGTTCATATTTACTTTCCTTTGCCAGCAAGCTCATTATGTTGTGGTGGAGTTTAGCAGCCCTGACACTGTTCAGCAAATCAGTCAGAAAGCCCACAACTCGGATGGCAGGCCTGGCAGTCAACACAGCAAGGAGGTGGCGGAGACGAGGTTCCTCAGCTTTTCACGACCGCTACAGCAGAGGGAGAAGAAACTAGAAGCCAAGGAAGAACCAACCATCTTGAATAAAGACCTGAGCAGCTCCGAGCTCCTCTTCTCCATTGCCCAGGCAAAGACTGTAAGTACAGGTTGCACATACAGCTTTCACTTCATAGCAACTGAGTGACAAAGTGCCCTACATCAACATAAATAAGCACCAATTGATATGTGTGTTAGTAGCAGCCATTAAATTAAAAAAAAAAAAAAAATGGCATGCTTTTCTTTTTATGCCTCTGCAACGAAGTGGCCGGAGGCATTATGTTTTCGGGTCGTCCGTCCGTCCGTCCGTACTTACGTACGTACATCCGTACGTCCGTCCGTCCCGTTTTGTTTTTGTCGATATCTCAAGAACCGTGTAGTGGTTTTACATCAAACTTGGTATGAGGGTATATCCTTGGGGGATAATACTTTGTGTGGATTTTAGGGTCACAGGGTCAAAGGTCAAAGGTCACAGGTTATTTTGTGAAAAAAAAATTGAAATTTCATGTTTTTCTCCATATCTCGCAAATGGTTCAAGGTATTCTCATGGAACTTAGTATATATGCTTGTACCGATGGGCAGTGATTATCTAGGGAAGTTGGGGGTCATGGGTCAAAGGTCAGGGGGTCAAAGGTCAAGGTCAACTCCTCAAAATATCACTACTTTCCTTAAAATGCAATATGCCTGAAGGTTTTTTTTTTTTACTTGATGTATGGCATGTATTACCCAATATATATTTTTGGGGAAGTTTCTTGCCAAAAGGTCAAAGGTCAAAAGGTCAAAGGTCAAGTGAAAGTGCTAAATTGCACTTTTTCCTCCATATCTCGAAAGTAACTCAAGGTATCATCATGAAACTTACATATTTATGCATGTTCAACCTAACAGTGATTCTCTTTGGAACTGTGAGGTCAAAGGTCAAAGGCCAGGTTTAGATAATGCTATTTTCCCATTTGATACTGAAATTATACTTTTTCTCAATACCTTGAAAATGACTCAATGCATAAACTTATAAAAGGGTCAAAAGTCAAGTAAAAATCATCAGTTCCCCAAAAATCTGCACTCTGACATTTTAATCATTCATCCAATTGAACCTAGTTCAAGGAAAGTGAACATTCAGCACATTTGTATCAAACCTGTCATTTTAATATTTTGCCAATTGTGTGAAACTGTCATCACACATTGTCAAGACATTGTACTATAGACCTATTAGGAGAACCATGCATTATGGCGGAGGCATATCAGTAGCCATAGCGATATATCTAGTTTTATCATGACTACTACTAAAACACTGATAAATTGGTGCTTATTTACATCAGTGTAGGGTAATTTGTCAATCAAATGCAATAAAAACAACTAGAATTAATTAACTTTCACTTTTTGTTGTTTGTCAAACATCTGCAGTATATCATTGTTCCACTTTCTGACATATGTGTCCAATGTTGTATTTCATTTTTATCTCCTCTTCCAATGTAAACATTATGGCAATTTTCTTTTAAGCATATGGAGCATTCTATTAATCTTTACTGCCCTGGGTTTTCAACCGAACAGCAATGTCTGCCTTTTGATGTAAACTATGTTTTGAAAACTTGTGTGTAGGTTATTTTGTAAGTCTACGTTTGTTTGTTTGTTTGTTTTTTAAGGTCAGAAAAAATGGTTATGTACTCTCTGGAATGCATTATCAATTTATGGCAAGTCATAATTACAGACTCGGTATATAACATGCATATCAAAACATCACCAAAGATTCATACAGGTGCACAAATATGTAAATTATGTTTCAGTGAAGAGTTAGGAGAATTGCAATATTTTACGTCAATCACTGATTTCAGACAGCCATTTATTGGCGAAGTAAGTACATAGTAATTAGAAAAAAAGTTTTCCTTATTTTCTTTGTTTCATTGATTCCAGCTCAAGGAAAAAAAGAGAGTGTCATGTATCAAGAAATTTAGATGTTAAACTCATGAAATATGTGTCATTGATGCACCATGAGATCCAGCTTGGTGATTAAACAACATCATATTAAAGAAATTACATGTTTTGAAAGATGTATGATTCCATGCACATTTGGTGCCCAAACTGACCTGGACTTCTTCTGTTTGAATACCTCCTATAATACCACTGTCAAACCAGGTGGACGAGCAGTTGGAGTTGCTTGTCCGCAAGCAGGAGCTGAGAGATGCAGAGACCAGGCTCCGGTTCCTGGCATGCTCCCTGATGGAGGAGGCCTTCCAGCGCATCCTTCCAGATGCCACGCTGCATCCGTTTGGGTCGTCTGTCAATGGCTTCGGCAAGAGGAGCTGTGATGTGGACATGTACCTCGACAGGGGCACGGCACAGGGTGTCGTTCCGCAGAAACAGGTAAGCTATCGGCAGTTCAGTTTAAATATGGGTCTTTGACCCTTTGAAGATAACAGGCTTTAACAGGTGTAGAGGGGTTCATACTCTCAGAGATGAGTTCTCTGTCTGAGTTTCTGTCTAACATCACATTGTTTTTCCACATGTGTTATAAGTGACCCTGCATCACCAAACCAACAAAAAGTCACCAGACATGGATTTTAGTTAAGGAAAGAATCTGAAAGAGCAGACTCTTTAAAAGTTTTGAAATTATGTTTAACTCAATCCAAATGGACTCTCCTAGCCTATCTAAATATTGGAAAGAAAGCACACACTCTGGAAAAGTGTGAACTGAGAAAAGAGGCTCTTTAAAGTACAAGGTCTATTCAAGTGCTTAATCTTTACAAAGCTGTGCTACCTTTGCAGTGAACGGGACAAAAAACAGGATGTCAACCACTGTAGCAACCACAATGAAGGGATTATCAGATTAAGCTGAAATTGAGCATGCTCTATCAACACATTCTGTCCATGATCCATGATTAATGTCACCTTTCAAAGCAGTAGCATTATCCTTTCAAAAGCTATTAGAGTTGAAAGTGAAGAGTGTACAAAGGATTTTCAAGAAATGAAAAAGGCCCCTAAGATGTTCCTGATCACACTACTCTACCGAAAAAAAAGTTGCAGAAAAACTGCCGAAAACCCACATTCCCATTCATTTTATGATCCCAAATTCAAGAATAATGTAGAAGAAGAATATCTCTCTCAGAAAATATGGAAAATTCAAATATGAATAGATTGACCCATTTCACCAGTTTTGAGTCCTCACATATAATCAAAGTGTGCAACTTTTCGTTGGTTTTGTGATGCATGGTTACCTAAGTTCAGTAAACATAAGTGATAACTTCATCATGCTATATGTGCAAATGAGGTAGCCATCCCAGTAATGAGTAATGGAAGTGGACTTTTAAGTTTCTCAGAATCTCCATATTACTGTGGTCATGAAGAGCTCACCCTGTCTCTGGGAGAAACATGTGTGTTCTGAGGTGTCATCCCCAAAAGGGATGACTTAGTTTGTGCAGATGAGAGAAGCTTTCTGATGCTGGTTTTCAATACATCTTTTTAACCCATATCGGGCCAACACATTTGCGTAAACAAACACCGCAGTGGCCCAGCACCGTTTGTAAACACACATTTTTTCGATGATTTTTACGATATTTTGGGGGTTGGACTGACAAATCCTTCTTGAATTATCACAGACAGTGTAGCAAAGCATTCTGGGATATGTTGTCAAAGGTTAGAAGGTGAAAGAACTTTAGAATTACGTCGTTTATATGTCATTTCTTTCACTACGGGATATTCTGTATATGGCGCCTGCAGCGTTTGGATGAACTACGGAATATCCCATAGATGGTCCGATATGGGTTAAAACCAGTTGGAATCACTGCCATGAAGGTCTTTACAACACACCCAAAAAGTCCATGTGAATAGGTAGCAGTCAAATTTGCATTGTCAGTCATTGGGCACTAAATCAAGACTTATGGGAATGTGTAAAGAAAGCAGAAAGCAAAGATGTCTGAAAAGGGCATACAAATTTTCAGGTTAACTTTTAGAATGTTCACATAGTGAGGGCATTCACAAGTTTTTATTTCAATGAATCATTCATGAAAGAGACTCACACAGAGCTCTGTGAACCTAAAATCATGTATGCATACAGTATTTATGTGTGTCAGTTTGTTTCGGTCTGTGCTGTTTTTTTCCTGTTCATTTATATTAATTCATATGTCGTGTTTGTCATGTTGATGTAGAAATAACCAATCATCTCCCTGTCATCAATCAAACAGAGATCTTTCATGTGCCTCTCTCTTCACACATTTCCACGACAGGGCAGGAATACGTACAAGCTTAGCTACGACAGGCAGTCAGCTCACAGCGAGCGTGCCGCCACTCAGTCCACTCTCTTCACGTTGGCAGAGTTTCTGGAGAGACATGTCCCACAGTGTAGTTTTGTCACAAGGATACTCCGTGCCAGATGTCCGCTGGTCAAGTTCAAGCACCAGGCCACGGGGCTGGCCTGTGACCTTACTGGGGATAACAGGTCAGTGGTCAATCTTGTGTTCATGACTGACCTACCCCATTCCTATAAAATTTCTCAAGAATCCTTGTCGTGCAGATAAAGGTTCTGTTTCATAGTTTGTTACAAATTTTAGAAGGTATAAAAGAAAGTCAATTTGCTTCCTTCTTGGTTTCTTTTTGCCAAAAGTATGAATTAAGATTGTGAAGTCTAAAATTTTGTTGATCAGCATAATGTTGCAAAAGCATTGGTAAAATATGTTATGACAATATCACACAATCTGTTCTTTTTGATTTAATGACTAATATCCCTGTAATTACAGTCTGATCTCGATTATCCAGCCATTTCTCATCTGGACTTTTCTATCATCCAGACATGTTCATGTAGTGAAGGCGAAAAAAAAAAGAAAAGAAAAGAAAAATAATTTCAACTCAGTCAAAACTCCTAAGCCCACACGATTTACCAACAATGTTCCCAACAGGAACATGGTATGTATTGATATTAAAATGTTTCAATTTCCATAAAATTACCGGACTGTAATTTTAGGTAGACTGTCATAGATTTTCACCCCTGTTGCAGTGTACGCTACCTATTGAGCTACCACTGGATTGACAGTTACATAGGTTTGTACATGTACATAAACATTGTTTCTCTCATATCAACAGGCGCGGTGGAGCACCCCAATTATCTCGCAGAAATCCATCGGCAGCCGAGCCTCATTTGCATAAAGTAAACAACATGTACTCGCGTAGTTGAGAAAAAGTAAACAACTTCTGAAGCTAATAACAATTTAAGGAAACCTATTTTTGGATTAAAATTGAGTTAGTTTGAATTTGAAAACATGTCCGAATATTCACATATAACATATCAAAGGATTTGACAATGATAAAATGTGAAATTTTAGCGAAAACCTGGCGAGCAAAATTACCAAAAATATGCCTCGAAAATCATCCTAAGATTCACGAAGTGTGATTGCGTAACAAAAGCGCCATTCGGACAAAGTACACCGACATTTATTTATCTGCTTGCATTTTAAATGTCATACCGTAATATTCCCGGCCATGGTTGTGTCGGAAAAAACCAGAAGGTGATGTCAAAAATGACACGAACGCTAAGCGTACAGGTCGGTCCCATGTATATATAATCGCGTCACTGTAGCGTTGCATGTCACAGCACACACAACGCATTGCTGCATGCAGCGTGCGCGGCAGCAGCTCAGCAGTCACCGCCGTGCGACACTCGGCCACTGCACTTTTATTTGATTGAATAAATGTAATTTCTTACCTTCTACGAAGGAGATATTTTAACAGAAACAAAAACACGAGAAAGTAGAAGTATGCAGACTGAACTGAGCTGACATGTTAATCTAAAAACTGAGAACTGTGTTCTGAGACAATATAGATCTAAATGCAAAAAATCTACTCCTGTGTCACATTACATGGCATGTGTGAGGAAGAAGAAAATTTGGCCTAGGGAAGGGGGAGGGGGGAGGAGGAAAAACTATTTGTTCATAAATATTCGATGACACAGAAAATCCAATCTTTATCATTTTTTTTCATTTATATGATTTTTATTTAATTTTTTTTTTTTGATTACCTTCTACTGGGTGGATGGCATAGTTGGACGAAAGCAGATGGGGGGCCAGTTTATGTAAATCTGAATTATTTTCAGCGGCCATGTTCTTTATTGATGAACATGCAGGTAGGCATTAATTTTGTGTGTGTGTATGTGTTTATCACTATCATGTGTGTGGTACTGTCTTTCTTCCTATGTACATTGTTTTAAAGTGTTTTTATGTATTACGTACTAGTAATTTTTGCTACAATTATGTGTATGCACCTTCTTCCAACAAATCCTTCCATATTTCCTCTCAGATGTTGTCCACATTTACAAAATCATGTATCATCCTCAGGGCTGCCAACTCTCACTCATTGAGAGTGAGACTCACTCATTTTGGTCCTTTGTCACTCTAAAACTTTATTTCATTTGCATGTATTTCTATTGATCTCACTCATTTTGACTCCGAAATTATAGCATTGGCCTATGGGAGTCTCACTCTCAAGTAGTTTCCAATGTTGGCAGCCCTGCATCCTTCTCACACATTCCAATAGCAGCATCACTTTCCTCAATGATTGCCTCTTCCAACTCGGTGCACGTCGTACAGAAACGCATAAACAGAAGTATGCATCCCACTGAAGCTACGGTCACAGAAGTCCTTACGAACACTGTAAAAATGACCGATTTGTACAGCCCCAAATGGACAAAAATCTTTGTACGGCATTTGCAGGGATATCTGTGACCGTAGCTTTAATTCCGAGAGAAGTAATATTAGATTCTAGTTCACAAGTTAACAGAGGGATGATCTGCATGATTGAGTGCTTTGATTTCTACTTGAATTTTATTATAATTTAGAGTTTAAATGTTAGTGTTACTTAAATACGGTGTTATTCATTCAGCTTTGCTGGCCATGGTCATTGCTGAATTCATAACTAGGAATAGAAAATTTCATAAAAAACACATTCCTGCTTATGATTTTTATGAAGAAGTTAATCGCATGTGCTACCAAAATCGCAAAAACAACGCGCAAAATCACAAGCTTCACACCCGGGCCTCACACATTCACAAACACAATCACAGGCTCCGCTCAGCTTTCTACCAACTGCTAAGGTCCACCGCCCGGGCCGGCCTGGCCGGGCCGAACCTCGAGCTCGGCCTCGACAGAGACGCGCCGCAGAGTCCGATCAAAACCACATCATGTCAGACCGTTACATTGTTATGATTATTTTACTCATTTAAACGAAACATTAAGATGTTTGTTAGAAATACAACATTCAAATATGATTATCACGAATGAAATTTCATCAAACTTCCTACTTACCAAATCACACAGCACGAGAATCCCAGCTGGCAAAATTGACTGCGGCCGCACAGCGTCACATGCAAACCAACAACAACGCACGAAATCCTGAATCTCACGTATCCACGCACGCATCCCCATGTTACGGGAAAAGAAATGACGTCATTTTCAAATGTTTCGCTGACTACAATTTTCTATTCCAAACCCTGTAGAAACAAGTTGATTTCTCAAAAAGTACAGGTGGAATCAAGCGAAAACTTTCACCATACATGGATTGAGGCCTGATGAACTTATGTTGCCAATTTCGGACACATTGGAGCCCGGCCATGGTCCAGTCGAAAAAAAAACAGAGAGCATGTTTTGCGAGAGGTGATTTTCAAAAAGCTTTAATATCTCAAGTTTTAGTGCAGCAAATTTCATAATTTTTTCATCAAAAGGAAGATTTTTAAAAACTTAGATAGTGTGGGAAGTTTGAGTTTACTAGCGGCACGCATAGCGGCACAAGGAGAAGGTAAAGATTTGACTTTTTCATGCACTCAGTTCCGGCCAGCCGTGGATGCCCGTTGGAAATTCAAATAGAACGGGGCGATAATGAGATGCAAATTGGGGTGCTCCACCGCGCCTGTCAAATTACATGTTCTTATCCAGAGGGGCACCTGGGGGGCATTTCATTTGGTCGGATATTTTTCTGACAAACTGTTACAAGCTACTGAAGTCCTTGCATCTGATTGGCTGAGAGCAAATTTGTCTAACAACTTTGTCGGACAAAATGCTTCATGAAATGCCCCCCAGGTCTGACATCCAATATAACAGAGGTCGGACTGTATACAGAGTATGATTTATCTTGCTACTTGTGATCTAATTGTTCACTATGTTGTTTTTTTTCTTCAATATTTAGATTTAAGCACAGACAGTCCATACATTACAAAAGTCCTCGGATTGTTCAAAGGGGCCATCAGTGAATATGATATCTTCCTATGTAATCTTGATTCACTTTAGGATAGCTTTGAAGAGCTCTGAAATGCTCTACATATACGGCCGCCTGGATCCACGAGTGCGCCCTTTGGTGTTCATGGTGCGTCACTGGGCGAGACTGAATGGTATAACCCACAGCAACCCAGGGTACTGGATCACTAACTACCCACTGACACTACTTGTACTCTTCTTCCTGCAAACACGGCCAGAGCCTGTACTCCCAGCTCTCAGTAAAATTGCCATGTTTGGTAAGTTAGTAAAACCATGTCTTTGACACCACTACAGTATAGATTTTGTGGAAATGTTGCTCAGTTCAGTGCGATTTTTGTCAAGCCCACCAGAGGTGCGGTGAGACTAAGGGATCGCCTGCGGCGTCTGTCCGTCGTGCGTCCGTATCGCAACAAAAAATTGAATAAATCTCAACTGAGGACTTCAAAATCAATCAAACTTGGAGGGAAGAGTGGTTATACATAGTTACACATATCACTAAACATGAAGGTTACCTCAAGGTCAAAGGTCACAGGCATGGGTCAATGAACTTCAGGGCCCAGTGTTAAGTTTTTACGGCATGTTTCGATTATGGCTCATAACTTTTGATGTATATGTTCGTTTGTTACCAAACTTGGATGGTAGATGTCCCTTGGGGAGTTGAAGGTCATCACAAGGTCAAACGTCGCATACAGAGGTCAAGAACTTTAAAGGCCCAATGTTAAGTTTTTACGGTGTGTTTCAATTATGACTCATTACTTTTGATTCATATGGGCTTGTAAACATCCCTTTTGGAGTTGAAGGTCACCTAAGGGTCAAAGGTCATAGGCGGGGTCAATGAACTTCCGGGATTTAGAAAAACATTAATTTCTTCTACGCAAATGGGCGAGACACATTTTCGCACTTGCCTTGTTCTTTCTTTTGTTTGCCTGTAAGACTTAAACTAAGCCCCCAAACTTGAGCCAACCTCCCCCACCCCCCCCCCCCCCTCAACTAGCCCCACAAAGGGTAACTGTAAGACATTATACCTGGAGACAATTGCTTCAGGGCAGAGATTTATTGTCCCCGCCGAACGAGTTCGAGCAGGGGACTATGAAACGGGCTCCGTACGTGTGTGTGTGTCCGTCCGTCCGTCCGTGCGTCAGTGCGTCCGTCCGTGTGTGCGTCCGTGTGTGATCAAAATCTTCAATTTGCTACTTCTCTGTCATTTATGAGCCAATTTTGATTCTGTTTGCTTTATATGATAGCACTACATGGGAGCTCTGAAACTTTTACACAGAATTTCAGTCGTGACCTTTGACCTTGACCTTTGACCTATATTGTACATTTTGCTACAAAATGCTACTCCTTTGCCATTTCTAACCCGATTTCGATTCCGTTTGCTTTATGTGATGGCACTAGGTGAGGGCTTCAAAACTTCTACACAGAATTTTGACCTTTGACTTCTTTGACCTTTGACCTTGATTTTTGACCTGTATTGTACATTTTGCTACAAAATGCTACTCCTTCGCCATTTCTTACCCGATTTTGATTCCGTTTGCTTTATGTGATGGCACTAGGTGAGGGCTTCAAAACTTCTACACAGAATTTTGACCTTTGACTTCTTTGACCTTTGACCTTGATTTTTGACCTGTTTTGTACATTTTGCTACAAAATGCTACTCCTTCGCCATTTCT
Source organism: Diadema setosum (assembly GCA_033980235.1). Classification (NCBI taxonomy): domain Eukaryota; kingdom Metazoa; phylum Echinodermata; class Echinoidea; order Diadematoida; family Diadematidae; genus Diadema; species Diadema setosum. Next base: position 25,884,685 of record CM067067.1, on the reverse strand, counting down.
TACCCGATTTCGATTCTGTTTGCTTTATGTGATGGCACTAGGTGAGGGCTTCAAAACTTCTACACAGAATTTTGACCTTTGACTTCTTTGACCTTTGACCTTAATTTTTGACCTACATTTTTTGTACATTTTGCTACAAAATGCTACTCCTTCGCCATTTCTTACCCGATTTTGATTCCGTTTGCTTTATGTGATAGCACTAGGTGAGCGCTTCAAAACTTCTACACAGAATTTTGACCTTTGACTTCTTTGACCTTTGACCTTGATTATTTGACCTACAAATTTGTATATTGTACATTTTGCTAAAAAATGCTACTTCCGGCGGGGACATATATTACGCACTGCGTAATTTCTACTTTTCCTTGTTAACCTATGGGGTAATTGAGTTTTGGCCATTATCCATAGGAATTCTTATCCTGGAAGGGCCTGTACGGCGGTAGATGATTGCTTTGGATGATTTTACAGGAAAGGGAAGTTGTCATGAGCCTGTAAATCTCTTCTGCCCTATTTAAAGCTACAAAATGGTTTTGAGAAAAAAGGGAACTATGCCCATCTGAAGATATTCCTAGTCTGTGGTCATAGAAAAATCCAAAGTAGTAAAGAGTCAAATATTGAACTAATGAAACAAAGTGGATACCTACACCAAATTTTCCCATATTTGTGACATTGTTGTCAGTAATTCCATTTCATTTCTATTGTGGGTACTGCACCCCTGGCTCCTGAAGCCCCCACATTCTGATCTGAATATTAGAGAGCAGCATAGAATGCGATTTTGTGAGCCAAATCTTTTGATTTGTGGCACATTGCACTGGGAAAAGTATTGTGGACAAAATCTTAAAAGAATTTAGAGTCAATAGGGTAGAGCCTAGAATATGAAACTTCTAAAATTAACTCCTTGTTGAATGGTGTTCACTTTGGTGTTTCAGAGCCCGCCCTCGAAGGTATGGAGGAGGAGGAGAAGGATGTTGAGCTAGTCTTCTCCAATGCACCTCACATACCTGCCTCCAGGAACACAGAGACTCCAAGTAAGAAGTGGCTTGTCAACTTTGTCAGATGGTTTTAACAATGCTGCACACTCGCACTGGGCCGACAGTTCCTGACCAGTAAAAATTACTGTCAGACCTGTCATTCTTTCAGGAATAGACCAGTAAAAGATGGAAAAACTGGTATCTACTAGTCCGACAGACGGACCAGTAGAAAAAATGGGTTAGTGTGCAGCCCTAGTTTATACAAGGAGACACCTCTCTAGGTCAAAGGATGAACAGAGGCATGGATTAATATATGTATTAAACAAATTAGGCTAACCATGTGAAATTGAAAAAGAGGGATATCTGTAGTGTGTATTGTATGGTATGGTGCCTATAGATAATGAATATGCCCTATTATGATGTTTCTTTTGATACTTCAGTGTTCTATTCCTTTGTGCAACCCTTTAGTACTATACTTTGTTTGCCACAGGCTGGAACAATTTCTCTCCTCGCCAGCTGGCAGAATCTTGAAACTAATTATCAATGAATAGAGATTTAGTAATCCCCTTATCCCTGTTGGGTCACTATGGCCTTCTTGTTAAAGTGAAGCACTTTGCTACCTGGAGTGGGCTTGCTAACTGTTCACCTTGGTCAAGTTTGGATGGATTTAATGACTAAATGCTGATGAAAAAGATGTACAAGTTCAGCTAATTGCCCAGACACATAACAGCAGAGACTCCAACTCTCCCGCTTTCGACGGGAGATCTCCCGCTGAAAGCCCATTTTTGCAAAATCTTCCGTTCTCCCGCTTGAGATTTAATTTCTCTCACCCTGGCTCTGTGTCTCCCGCTTGAAATGATTTCTTACTTTTTGTCTTCGTGTGTTGAAAAATAAGCCTTAGATAGCAAGGGAGAGCATCAAGAACCCTAATTATTAGAGCTTCCAGGGCCAAAAGCGGGCCCTGGACCCCGGCCGCACATCAAGTTGAAGTCTCCCGTTTGCTAGGGGTTTCAGGCGGGAGAATCTCCAGATCAGCAGGTGCATGGGGTTTGAGTCTCTGTAACAGGTCAACTATGGAATAGTATATTGTTCAATTTATAATAGGCAATATCTCAGTATTATAGATTATTATCAAACATATCTGTAGATACGTAGAGAATGAATTAATAAGTACAAGAATAGATAAAGAATTAATAGCAGATACCGGGAAGTAGATATGTATATATCCCCACCCACAAATGAATATAAGAACTTAAAAGTGTGATGGATGAAATTAACTTGCCCTTTTTTATTTGTTCCCCTCATATCCTTTCACCAAAGCGGAGCTGCTGAGAGAATTCTTCCACTTTTGTGCATCCTTCCCCTTTGAGAAGTACGCCCTCTCAGTCCACCACGGGTCGACCTACCTGAAGCCGGTCACAGGAAAGGCACTCCCCCTCTACATTGAGAACCCCCTGGAGTTGGAGTTGAACACCTGCAAGAACGTCACGGGCAACCTGGTGGACCGCCTGCGTCGACTGTCTCGCGAGGCCCTCAAGGCCATGGACCAGCTGGATTTCTACCAGTGCGATGGGGACAGCAGCCGAGTCCACTCCTGGGGCCTGGGGACCCTTCTAGTGGGCTCTGTCCACGGCAAAGGGCGGAAGCGGTCTGCCGCCATGGAGAAGAAACTCGGTGCCATGTTTAAGGCTCTCGGCAAAAGGGACTATTCCACTTACCCCTATGTGGACAGCTGGTGGCACAGGTCATTGTGCAATGGACATAGACCAAGATGACCACTCACTCACTGTGCATTGGGCACGGACTAAGATTTGAACATGGGTACTGACAACATAATGTTCGTAACAAATTTGTTTCTTCAAGAGCTACCAGTGTCATGTGTGCCACCAACCTGTCTTCCGCTGCCAAGACTACCACGTTTGTCGAGAGGAGATAAAATGCAAAGGTGCTCCTGTGGCACAGTAACAATATATAGGCATGCACGATCAATTTTGCACTAGTGAAATTCATGAGAACAGTTGACAGTACATCAACCTACGCTGAATTTCACTTCTCTGTATGTTCTGATAAATCTTCTTTACCAGATGACAACCATGACTTTGGAGAATAGAAGTGTCTAGACTTACTACTGAATAGGCGTTCTGTGTATGGACATACATAATGAAAAAGAAGACAAAAACACAGCATAATAACATTTCAGAAGAATAAACTATGCATGCCAGTAAATCTTCGTTGCATATTAGACCTGCCAAACAGCATCCAACAGAAAAAAGCTTTCTTTACCAATGGTAGTGAGACGAAATCCTGACAGACCAGAACTTTGGAGGGTAAAAGTGACCAGAATTTCTGCTGCACAGGCTGCAACATGCCTAATAAAAACAGAACAAAAACAAATCAAAATATGATTTTAGAAGAATAAACTATCAAGCTCCATTGCATTTTAGACTAAACCAAATAGCACCTAACTGCAAAAGCTTCCTCCTAAAATTGGCAGTAAGACAAAATCCCGATTGCTGGTGGGCTCATTCCATCAAAGATGCTGACTTAGGAAGTGATACGACAACATCCAAGGAGCATGTAGGCCCAGATATTTCTGAATGCTGTAAGTGCTGTTTTTGTTGTTGTTGACTTTCACAATTCAGTTGTGGCTTGTGAAATAAAAGAACACAAAAAACTACTGGCACCTGCATGTGTCCTGTGTCACCCCCCCCCCCCATAAAAAAAAGAAAAAGAAAAAAGGTTTAAGTGTACACCAGGGCATGTGCAGTCATTTCTGCATTGTGATGTTGTGTTTTGATTAATATAATTTCACCGCATTGTGAAGGTGAGCCTCTGCAGGCTATGTTAAGTAGTGGCCTATGGTTAGCAGGGATTCAAAGTATTCTTGTGAGACTCTTTTCATCCTTCAGATGTCAAAATTATATTTGAGGCATTACAACCACACGGATACTGCATGGGTAGAATTATGTAAATGCCCAAGTCTGACTTTGTGAATATTCTGTTAGCATGCTGCAATGATTCTTTGTTACAATGGAAATGTGGTCATGTGCAAAATATGGAATACTTCCATAATCACTGTCCTATTTCTATTTGCATAGAGAGTCTCTGTATCACATTTCATCAGTTATAATAGCTAGAGATTGATTTTAAATCATATTACACTGAAAGCTGCCGAAAATACATACACTGTGTATACATTTTTTTCTTTTGGCTTATAACCTATTCCAGTTAATGTAGTTGCTACGTGCCAAAGGCTACAGCAAGTGGTCAGTAATTTCTGCCCTTTTATTCTTGTTTTTTTATTTTTACTTTTTTTATTTTTTTTTTTTTTAATGAATCAGCTGTTTTCATCCAAGTCATGTTTAATATGTTTAATATGCAAGGGCCTTGACTGTTCCTAGCAGAGCAGCTCAATTTGATGTCCTGCCTAAGGGATCCTTCAAATGGCCACACATTTTAACAGATTAAGTTAATCTTTAATCCTAACCAGGCCGGGCTCTTTGGGGTGTTCTGTGGCCGGGGGAGGGTTGATTCAAACCCCCCCCCCCCCCCCGAGATCTCAGCCGTCGATCGCGCAGTCGCCATGAAAATTGGCACACGCATTACCTGTAGCGTAATCTACCAAACTATACAAAAAGAAATGGAAATTTTCATTCAACTAATTAATTATGCTAAAATATGCATAAAATCATACATTTTGCTCTAAATCAGAAAGTAAAGCTCCTACAATCCTAATTTTTGGTGATAACATTCTTTGTTCATTCGGTTGATTCAACCCCCCCCCCCCCCCCCCCGGCCCTTTTAGGGTTAAGATTCAAATTGGCAATCCTTTGTATTCCTTTGCTGATTTTTAGCAGATTTAATGAATTGAACTGTTTCTGCATAACAACATTCATAGTAGTCCATTTGATGCAGACAAGGTGATGACATCTGCAGCAAAATTATAGTAGGATTTGTTTGTCCTACCTAGTATTATCGTTCTTCAAGGTTAATGGATGCCCTTAATGTGTCTAATGCAGATTTGCTAACCACCAAGTTAATATGCCCCTCAGTTGCCATGTAAATATCGCAAGCTGACAAAAAGGCTAACAGTACAAGAACAAATCACATTTTTTTTTTTTTGGGGGGGGGGGGAGGATGGGGGGACTGCAAGTAATCCAATGCCATGTGCAGTTGTTTGTCACTGTTTATTCGCCAAGTATCATGCCAGAATCTGACTATACATGGACATTCCTTTCTTTATCACTTGATTTGTTTTTAACACCCAGTGTTATGTAATACACCATTTTGTCTATGCAAGTTGGTGCCTTTAACACCATGGTATGTGCCAATAATTCTCCCCATTGCATATGACTATCAAAGCTCAAACGGCAGTGGGTGCCACTCAATTTCTATAACAATGTGTCAACAAAGTTGTATTCATGCACAGCGAGAGCTCTATCTGATCATACACAAAAAATATGGAGCACTGCTTCTATCTCCAAACTACCATAGTTTTGTAGATTTTCTCAGCAATTGCATGTGTTGTGAAAAGAATATCAAGTTGTATAGCTGTGAAAGCATTTAAACATTTATGTTAAAAATACATTTCATATGCGATAGGGAGAATTGTGTGTGACACTCTGTCCGTGATCATGCATAGCTATCAGGACAGTGAAAATATGACAGAATTTTGAGTGTCAGAACATATTTTGTGTAGTAATTATAACCTACTGATTTGTATGGACTTGAAATCAGACTCACGACTCTTTTCAACATTCTTAGAATTACTCAAAAAAAAAAAAAATGCCAATGAAACAAACACAAGTATGTGCCAGTTCTTAGCAATGTCCTTTTTTATATGTGATATTTAACTTATTCTGGTATGGATTCCCCTTGCTCTTCTTTGTGCTAGACATACTACAGTTGATTCAGTCTTTCATGTTTGAATCATTGTTTTAAAGAAATTTTATGGTTATCTCCTCACTGAAATACATTCTAAGTGACAGTGTTGAATGGGATATTCGATACACAGTGGAATGAATTTCTAGATGCAAAATAAAAAAGTGTCAAATTAAAAACAAGTTGTTATCATGTTGTGACAGAATGATTTGTTCTGTTGTGGGGGTTTGATCCCATGCCACTAGAAGAATTTGCTCTCAGAACTGTGTAGGACAAGACAGATATATATATCTTTATTGGCTTATGTGCACAAAAGACTTCAAAATCTTTTCTGCATTTTGAAAACTGCAGAGCGGAATAGTGAATAAACCAGCATCATACATAAAGGTGATGAAACAAGAAGTATGTCTTGTGTGATAAATTATCATACTGTCTGTGTCGTCGTGTGTAGCATTTCCTGGAGCATGTCGAGGCATTATCAAAAGAGATCTTCTGCATAAAGGTTCCTTCCACATAAAGAACACAAAAAGAGCTCATATGCCAGATGTCTTCTGAGACATCTCTTCATGCCTTTCATGTGACAGAGTTTTCACAGAAACTGAAAAAACACTCTTTACCGACTGCGATATGCAAATGGCATTCCATACAACAGCTGTGGCAAAAACTTTGCTGCCTGTCAAACATGCAACTCTATAATATAACTTTGCAAACATTGGTACATACAGTCAATCTTGCTGGAGTCATCAAATAATCGCCTAAGTTGAACGTCTTTTCAAGTCCTCTTCTCTTTATATTCTATCAATTTTATTCCTTCATAAGTCAAATTTCATTTTAATAAGTTGAAGCTATTTCTTAAGTCCAAATAGATTTGACTTCAGCGAGGTTGACTGCATAATGTACAGACTGGTGGGATTATTGCAGGGTCAACTTAAAGCACCACTTCTTTTAGTCAGCCTGCAAACATTTACTGAGTATTGTATCAAACTGGATTTGAAAGCAGCTCTGGACACCGTGATTGGCCAATATTTCAAGCCACTTGTGAAACTATGGATGGATTCCTTGGTGATACACATTGCACTAATTTTCTCTGGGGTTACACCTGACAGAAAACAATGCTAAAGTGCATTCCCATGATAACAAACATGCTTATAAAAGGAGATCCTGGTTACACCAAAAGTTCAGGCCCCAATATTAATAGCTGTATATTTTTTATTATGTATTTATTCGGTTACAATGAAATTTTGATATAAAAAAAGAAAACCGCTGGTCCCGAGGACTTTGTTATAACGGGAGTTGACTGTATTCCTGACACCTCAGAATCCATGATCTCAACTACAGCCTCTCAGTGCATTGCATGTATTTTTGTTTACACACACTCACATTCACACACACACACGCACGTGCACGCGCACGCACACGCACACGCACACACACACACAAACAGGCGACAGCTGTGGCACTGTTCAATGTCTCAACTACAACATCTTACAGCACCATAGTGAAAGCCAAATGTGTCTTACATTTACACGCACATACACATGGACAACACAGCATAAAAAAACGAGGTATAGACAGGAAATGCTCCACTATTTTACATTGCGTCATCCATTTAATGGCAGTTACTATTCACAGAAAATACTTCAGTTTGCATGAATTCCAAAGGATACACACCCACCAGACTCCACTGCTTGCCCTCTCCCCCAGTCCTTCGCTATTGGATGTGGTTGTGGGAGCTGATCACAGCTTAGCAATGTGGAACTTATGTCAGTGGAGGCCATTAAACCTTGTGGGATTCTTCATTTATGTGACAATGCTTGAAGGGGAGGAGTTTGCACCCCTTCCCCCTCCTCCTCCATTCACCAAAACATCTGGGGGCTATTTCACTTTGCTCGAAAATCAATCCAAAGTTCAATTCAACTCATCTTAGGGACAATTTGGGAGTCAACCAGTCCTCAGACGTTAGAACTGTTTCATTGACCCATTTGGTAACAATATCTTGCACTCACCCTGCCACATTTTAGAATACATCTTGAATGTCAATGTATGCTTTCCAAGTAGATGTCGTCTGTTGAGAATGAGAAGGGCTCTAAGTCTTCTCGAACACTATGGGTTTTGTGGACACTTAACGCCCTTATCATTCTCAACCGACGATGTGATCTTGCAACTTTGGGTTCATTGTTTGGTTTTATATTGTTCCCATGTAAGTGGAAAAGGGCACAGGATAACAAAACCTTGATAATTCTGAGATTATATATTAGTTGGTGTTTTTTTTTTCAATGTTCTTGCAAATTTTATAAAATTGAGCCAAACTTTGCCAACCAGCTTACTCATATATTACTAGTCTTTGCATACCTCTGCCTAGAAGGGTCATACACAGGTTCCCCAATGCTACAACATACTGATATCTGTGTGACATATTCCAGCTATGGAAATTGCCTATTAAAGAAGGTACAGAGAATAGCTCATCAGTAGTCAGAGGGTAAACACACTGTCCTGTCTTCATACATCAGTCCACCGAGTTCTTGTATTGATTCTCACTTGTACTGTAGAGTCTCTCTTTGCTATTTGCAGGAGGCTTTCAGAAAATATAGTTTGCAGTCCAATACATTTTGGCATCTTCCTAGCTTTGCGCTGCCACTGAGCACAGCTATTCATGGAATCAATAATACACAGCAAATTTACATGTACACGGCCCAGTCATCAAGCATTCCACTGGATCAACTGAGCTGCCTTGTTGCCTGCACTCTCCACCTGTTATATCCATCAACCTATCATATTCATATTGTGATGAGATGCCAAGAACATATCTGTACAGAGTGATGAGAAATTTTGATAGTAGATATACCTGTACAACACAACCTCATGCCTATGGCTCAATACTTGTGCCAACTTACTATATCTATACAAGATAAGCGTAGTATTTACCTAAGCCATACATACTGCTACATCTACAGATACACATACAATGTAACATCACTAAATGAAGGTTTTAACTACAAAGTAAAGTATAAATTGGGGTAGGATACGAGAGGAGTTTATCTACAAGTTGGTATGAATGGGTAGATAAGGCAACATGCACTGTGTGAACAATTTGTGTCCACAGTGGTTTAAAAATCTTGCGAAGCTGAAGTGAATGGATCATGCAATGCTGAATATCTTGTATGGGAGGCTTTCTAAGCCTTTACATGGATACAGAGAGCATGACTACATACAGGGAAGTACACTGCAAACCAGTTCATTGGCATCAAATCTCTCAAATTCCCCCGAGCTTCGGGGGGGGGGGGGGGGGGGGGGGGCCTTTAACGTACAGGTATATGTGCATTTTGTGTTCGTAAGACTGCATTGCATGATATATTAAATTTTTGTTCTACATCCAATAGTTTTTCATGTACGTGCATTAATACAAGCATATCCCAGAAATCCAGTTGTTCACAAATCAGAGACTGGATACACGCTGTTCATTAACAAGCAATGTGAATACTCAATACCTGTCCAAAAAACAAAAACAAAATGAAGGGGAAAAAGGAAAAAGACAAACCCCAAACAGTACAGCGCTTTGGCAAATCCATGAAATCCCTTGTTCGATGCATTGTCAAGTGAAAAAAAAAAAGAAAGAGTGAACCATACAATGACATAAGAATACACCTTCACACATAGTTGGATAAAATCATATATTAAAACTTAGATTTTTCAGTCCAACTTGAGTTAAGAGTGTTCCCACATGGAAGAACACAATCAAGCGGTGATATAAGACTGCACTCAGCTTGCATGGTACATCATTCTTACCTGAAAGATTCAGATATCTTACAGATGCGTCACTGCAGGAACACTCAAATGTGTTTTATTGTATGCCATATGCATTCTTCTGCATTTGAGTAAGCACTGGCGCTTGGCTGCAATCTACGGCAATAACAGCACAAAAGATGAGCAATAGTTCATTTTCATATCAACAAAGTGGGAAGCTATCATAGAATACATGTTACAAAGATCACTTCCAAATGATGCTGGGAATACAGATTTTCATGCACATAGCATTACCTTCTGTTGATGCCATACTGGTATACCATTTTCATAGCACAAATATCTATGAAGTCATCATTTAGGGGAATATGCATACTAATTTCGGCATTTAAAAAAAAAAATTAACTTGTTAAGTACTTTCAATTTTTGTGTCTACTAGGTATGCCAAATGTGTGCAGAGCATAAATTTCACATGATTTTGCGATGACATTTACAATTCTAACATACTCACTCATGCAAACACATGCAAACACACAGACACACACAGACACACACACAAACAAACACATACACATGTACACATAATTTGAAGATATGATATAAAGTATATAAAAAGTAACATGCAAAACGACATAATAACAAAATACTAAAATACTGGTATTCACAGATAAAAAATTTGTAGAATTACATAAAGTGGCAAAGTAATGTTTCAATCATTTTCCCCTCATCTTTCTTTGTACCAATTAACCACAGAGTAAAATAGCATGGTTTCAGACATTTGCACATAGAAAGCACAATACAACTTTTCATGTCATTAAAGGAGTTAGAGGAATTCATGAGATGTAAAATTTTTCTTAAACTTCATTAAAAATCAATGTGTTTACTGTATACGCCGTATATTTTGTGAGGTTTTTATTTTCGTGAATTTCGCGAATCAGGTGCTATTCGTGAAATTAAAAACATGTGAAAATATTAACTCTGATTCTGACACAAATGTGACGTGCCCATATGTATATCTCTGTTCTCCATAATCGCAATTTTACCACTCATGAAACTGTCAGGAATTCCTGATTTGCAAAAATTTAGACTCGCTAAATATATGGCGTATACAGTATATGCACATATCTTTCACTACAGACACGTTCACACATTTTCTTGCACTTTACCAATATACACAGACATATCGTTTGATCAGCACACCTTCTTCTCCATGACCACCAAAGTGGGTTTTCTATGCACTTGGAACCGAGAGTTGTACTATCTTGAACAAAATGTGCTTAGCATCACAAATAAATATACTCCATTTCGAAGAGAATGTAATCTACACAAGGGTTGGTAGAATGGAACCAAAGCCCCGTCTGGAAGATGTGTTCATTGTGGTACAGGGAAACGGCACTATAACAAGCTCACTCATTAGGCACCACTTTTTGATGAGGTGAATTTGGTGGTCCTGATTTTTTCATTCCTGCATTTAACTGGTCTCTTTCTCAGTATGTTTACAACGACGCAACAATGGTAACGCAGTAAAATCGGCAGTCCCAACGACATTTTTATAACAAGGTTTCCCTGTATATGTCCTCAACGCAATATGTGGATCGATTTTGTGATTCTTTTATGACAAGTCAGCAACAAAACAAAATTATACAGATCGGGAACCATCTACCAGGCACAGCAGTCAAAGCAAGAGGAACAACTTATTGGAGGCTGTTCTACAATTCATTAAAAAGATGCAACCTCCAATCGGCTCTCCTAAGAAATAAATTTCCTGCAGAGCAAAGGACATGATTATGACAATTGTCTGATTTTCCCTAAACCTGAAGTCACGGTCTGTTTTTATTTTTTAATTTTTTTTTTTTTTTTGAGCATTTCAACTACATGCAGAGTCATGTAATACACATATAGTTTTGTATATAATACACTGTGCCTGTGATTAACGAAGATTGATGATATTCAATGTCATATTCTTATGATTAAACCACTAAGAAATACTCAAGAAGCCCACATAGGTGTATGACTGCAATCAGCTGTTGCGATACATAAATTTTCATCACTTGCCATTATTACATCAACATACAAAAGGTATACAACACTGACAAAATAAAAAGAATTCGTTTATAACCATGAAATGAATTATTTTGTTTTCCAAATACGGACAGTACAAATCAAGGCTTCTAAAATGAATATTTACAGCGACAAATTGACTTTACAAAGCCAATACCCTTGCATAAATCATATCAATTTTGGGAAGTTAAATCAGTTTTGATATGGGCCACATAAAATGCACATAGAGGCTCACAGCCTTTCATAGTCCATAGCGATTCTAAAATAACCTTTTCTTACTACGCTAATAACAGTTTCACTTATAACAAAAAACTGTCTATGACAGCCTGCTCATGGTGACTTACCCATGTAACACTGGTGTATCATGTATTAAAAAAAAATGAAAGTGATAAATAACTGGCAATTCAGCACACAAGAATATTACAGTACATACATTACACTGAAATGACACAACAAATCAGCAAATACTTCTGATAAAAGTTGTTCTTTCTATATCAAAAGAAAAATGAAAGAGTAAAAGACTGACCAAATCCCAGGAAAGAAGTACCAGTACCTCAAATCAGTTGTAAGTAAGACTGGCAAGCAATGCCATAAAATTCTCTTTTACAACTAGCACATTCCTCTCATAAAACTGCAAGCAAAAAATGAATTGATTTCAGTATGTAAGTGTGTGCAGACTATACACTGAAATTGAATTGCATGTACAATAGCAAGATACAATACTGGTGCAGATAGTAAAAAGATCTACAATTAAAGGCAGTAGCTCTTTTTTTTTTTTTTTTTTTTTTTTTTGCAAACCACCTTATCCTAAAAAGCATAAAATGATGGACACTGAGCTACCATTCCAAATTAAAACACAAATCTTCATGTGCCCATGGGCCAATGCTGACATTTTTGAGCCATTCTTACAATGCTGTGTAACTAGTAGTATTCATTCATACAAACAGTGATTCAATGTTTGAAGCTTGGAGGTAAAATGTTAACTATATGAATTATCTGACATTTGAACTATTTTGGCTTTTTTTTTCTTCTTCAGCTTTCTTAAAATTTTTAGAGTAATACTGAGGACATCTAGTGACAAGGCAGACAAGTTCTTGTGAAAGTGTCTTGCTGAGACCACTGTCTATTGTCTCAATGGGTAACATGATCAGTCTTTGATTTCAATTTTTTTTTCCTTCAAATTTGAAAGAGCCACCTTATACTGTTTTACAGACTGCTAGCATACTCTCTAAATCTGGACAACTAGTCTTGAAGATATGAGTGTTATGTATGATTTCCATACTTCTACACATAGGAACATTGCTGACAATGCGAAGTCATTTTGCTCTCCCTTTTACATACAGCTTTGGAAGAAAAGGGCACTATCACACAGGTGAAAATATCGCGGGTGAAACAGTGTACATCAAAATAGGTAGATCTCAGCAGTTCATCTTGCTTCACACGCACTCCAGTTCAAAGTTTGCCTGCAGCTTGGGGCCACCATTGGCAAGCTTGCCATTAAGGGGATGAGCTTCTCCGTTGAGACTCACCCCAGCGTGCCCATTGCTCATCTCTGAACAGACTACAGAGTCACTCTCACTCCCATTCACAACTGTCCTGCTGTTGTTGTTCACATTAGGATCCACTGGACTGGGACCGGAACCATTGCAGTCAGGACCTTTGGAGTCCTTCTTCTCCTTGCCCTTGTGGACAGAAAGTTTGTCGGTTAGAAGTCGGAACGGTGTCACCTTTCGCTTCCCTTTGTCTCCTTTGTTAATGCTAGATGACGACCTCATGTGCACGTTGCCATTCCTGCGATCAATTTCGCTGGAGTGGTCGCTACCCGACGAACTGTCACACGCCCATGAATGGGGGCGCTCTCCATCGGAGGCCTGACTGCTCACGCTTCCATTCCGCAGCTTTTCGACAGTGCTGTTGCCCGGCTGCTGCTTGTGGGTGTTGGAGGCCATCTTCACCTGATGGCAGGAGGGGGCCACACTGTCCATCTTAGCAATGCCTGTCTGGACTTTGGTGGTCGGGCCTGAATCTGGGATGTACACAGCCATCAATTTCTTCTTGGAGCCCCTGTGGTGGGACTGCAACGGCAGACTATTTGGCCGCCTGCTCAGACTCGGAGACACTCCATTCACTGCTTGGTTGGAGCTCCCTGGTCCACTGGTGCTGGCTTCAGAGCTCTGTGAAGCGTCGTAGCCCTGGTTCGTCTGCCTGGGACTACTGCTCCTGGCCTGCTGGCGATGGAGGTTGGTGTCGAGCTTTGCCACGTTGACCGGTGGATTGACACGACCTGACCTAGGGTCAGTGCCTGTCATGTGACCCCAAGACGGCATACTGGTAGATTTATTTTTCTGTTTGCTCAGGTTATGAGAGAGATTATCCGTGATCTGATCCTTGCTCAGCCCAGCCCTCATCTCATTGACAACCAGTGGTTTGCTGGGGGACACAGATGGCTCACTAAATCCATATTCCTCGCCAAACTTGGAGCTTGACTGTTTTGGACCATACTTGAGGTCTGTGGTATACCGCTCAATGCTGTCATCAGAGTGGTGCAAGTTCTTGGGATCCACAGGAGGTGCTGAGGCTGTCAGGTCAATGAGATTCAGGTCTGACTGTGTGGACAGACTGGTGCTGATGGTATCTGGAGACAGGAGGCGCAGACGCTCATTCTTCTCCAGTCCACTGCTCACTGACGAATGGTGCCCATGCAGGTTCTTGGCATCACTTGTGGTACCAGAAGTCTCACTGCCTGCACCACCCACTGGCTGGCCATTGCCTCTCACAGCAATCATGGTACCATCTGCAAGGCGGGCTATACCGGGATACTCTGTGGCGATGATCTCTGCTGGCCTCGATGTGTAGTCGGTGATGGTGTGTGTGGGTAGAGTGTTCCCTTGGGTTGTGGGATTGATGGTGGGGCTAACGGTGTTGTGCTTGTCCCACAATACCATGAGTTCAATGATGCGCTCCTCCACACACAGTGCTGTCAAACGAGCCTCAGCATCATGGTCCCAGCAGTCCTCAATGGTTTCTCTAAGGCTCCTTAGTGCCTAGAGGGTAAGAAATGAAAACAGTTTTAGGGAACAAAGAAGTACACGAAGACTACAGAAAAAATACTGCTCAGGTAGTCTATGATATATCATTACCTCCGCCAAAGGAGGAGGTTATGTTTTCGTTACTGTTGGTTTGTGTGTTCGTTAGTTAGTTAGTTTGTCCGGGTGCAAAATAACTCAAAAAGCAGATAACAGATCGGGATGAAACTTGCAGGAAAGGTTTAGAATGATATAAGTAACAGATGATTAAATTTTGGCAGTGATCCGAGAATTTTGGGGGAATTTATGAAGGATTTTTGACATTTTGGCAGGTAGGGTCAATGAACTTGGGAGTTCAGGCTGCATGTATTGAGGTTTGCATGCGCGCACTAAAGTGCATGCTCTAGTTTCTGCTAGGGCGAGGCACGCCGTGCAGCTGAGGGTTTATGACGTAACAAAGGCTTCTATATTGGGAAATCGCGCGACTTTCAGCACACAATGCTGTAAGTACGTATGGGTGGAAATCACTGATACATGTATCTCTATGGAAGAACAAGATCAGTGGTGGAAATGAGCTGCATGCTTGGCGGAAGTCTGTGCTCTCAGAGTGCTTCTCTAGTTTACTGCATGATATAGTTGTGATGATGTATGATAGACATTTCTAGGCAGGAATAATTACAATGCTGATTCAATAAAAACATTCTCATTTCTCAGCATCACAAAGTAATCAATTCAGGGTTCCCAACTTGGTTCTCACTTACATCTGAGAGCAACTTTCATAGCAGCTGTGATGCACTTTTTGGTTTTTGTCAATCAAATTTGATATGAATCAACAACCCAAAACAATACTACACACTAGTTTTGGTAAAGTTTATTTCAATCCTCCATATACCACTATGCATATAACATAACTGCAAAATTTTATGTCTCATTTAATGTGAGCTTCCTTATCATCTTAAAATGTTTGAAAGCTGTTTCTAGATTTCCAGATTCAATGCTTAAGATAAAGCAACTCACTAGCAGCTATAAAGTAACGAAGTGATGATGTTAGTCTTTTGTTATACCATGGTAGCTCGGGTTAGAACCAGGTGCAAACATGGTTAGCAATAAAAGTGTTCACAGACATTAGGGCCAGGTAAGGTTGTTTGGAACCAGTTTCCACGGCAATGAATGGCTATGACATCACACTTTGGTACTCTATTTAGCAGCCCTTTTGCCCATCCTACAGAAAAAAAAAAAAAAACTTCCAATAAAAAATGTGATATCTCATTAAAATTATCATGCACTGTCCCCTTGGCAAATGATAGTTGGTCAGAAAGGTAACCAACCACTCCAACTTAACTGCCGATGTCACGGCCAGCATGGGCACATCTACTTTGTCTGTTCCTGATCTTTGAACCGGAAGTAAACATGAAGCCAGCAATTTTGGGGAGTATTTGATGGAGTTCTGATGGTTATTGCCCTGTCAGTTCTTACCTGGCTGTTTTCCTTCCAGGCATCTGGGAACTGTGGCCTCTTCCTCTCTCTGGAAACCAAAATCTGCATATCCTCAAAAGTTGGATGCAGCCCAACTTCCACCTCAAAGGGCATTTGGTAGTTACCCATGTCATCTGCAGATGTTGGGGGAAATTAAAGGATAAAATGCACAACCTTAATATTACAAGTATATACATTAAAACACATGCACATATTCATCTGAAACTGGATAATCGTAAATGAAGCAATTACCACAAGCAACCACAATAGCAACAAAACAGCTATCATCAGCTATCACTAAAGTAATCAAAAGTCAGATTGTTCATTGACAAGCTCACCCCTCGGGTAGAGGTCCTTGCATCGAGTGGCGATCTCCCAGATGACCAGTCCAAGGGCGTAGACATCTACCTGTTTGAGGGCGCACTCACAATCTCGTAGATTCACAGCACCATCTAAGACCTCTGGTGACATGTAGCGGACTGTTCCAACCTAAATAGGAAACGATTTTATGATAACTAATTAATCAGTCACAAGAAATAATGCTCATTACAGGATTTAAATACCCCCCCCCCCCCCAATAAAAACCCTTCATCAAATCCATTTTTCACCTTTGCATAAGTGATTATATACTAAACTTGGGGCATATAATGACAATATTGATACCTTTACTCCACGTATGACTGATGACATATGTTGGGAATCTGGTAAGAAGATCTACTAAGAATCTAAGACCTCTGGTGACACGTAGCGGACTGTTCCAACCTAAATAGGAAACAATTTTATGATAACTAATTAATCAGTCACAAGAAGTAATGCTCATTACAGGATTTACATACCCCCCAATAAAAACCCTTCATCAAATCCATTTTTCACCTTTGCATAAGTGATTATATACTAAACGTGGGGCATATAATGACAATATTGATACCTTTACTCCACGTATGACTGATGACATGTGTTGGGAGTCTGGTTAGAAGATCTAAGAATGTATTCATCATCTCACATAACACATACCTGGGTAACACAGGCTTGTCACTGATTATGCCAAAAATTACAAAAAAACAAAAAAAAAAAAAAAAAACACTTCCCTATTTTCACAATTTTCTCTCATATTTCAACAAGCTTTATCCAAGCTATATCCTCTATCAAATCAATATATCACTTACATCAGTGATGGTACTGTTATCGCCATCAGCCTCTCCAACCACACTGGATCCACAGACTTTCATGGCGAAGCCAAAGTCACCTATGACACAATTGCCCTCTGCATTCACAAGGATATTGCGGCTGTTGATGTCCCTGTGGACTACTGCTGGTTTGTGGTTACCTACAATGTAACAATGATTTGCAGAGGAAAGTGTAGGGCAAGGTTACTTGGTAGGGAAATACTTCAAAAGCAGGAAAACAAAGATGATGAAATGGCATAGAATAGAACAAAACAGTCTTGGAAATACATAGGAATAATCAGTCCTACCCTCATGAGCATCTGCATTTGTTGTTTTGCAATGAACATATATTCTCATAATTGATTATTTCCTATGGATATGTCTACTGACTTGTGTAAGCATTACGCAGCAAAGTCATTTAGCTTCAGCCCTGGAATTCCTGGTATCCAAATGGGCTAAACTTGTTGCCAGGTCAGAAAAGTTTTGCTCAAATAATGTGATGACAGCAGTTAAATTCTGTCTTGGCAGTACAATGCATGCAATTTTGACAGAACTTTTTACAGGCATTTGCATTGGCTGAAAATTTGACATATCACCTTCAATTCAAATACTACGATGACCTGAACGATTTACCACAAGACCAGAACAGATAAGCAATATACCCAAGAATATAACATATCATCAAAGTAGGCACTGGTTGGAAAGATTGATAAAACCATGTTCATCATTTGAACTATTCCTATTTAAAAGTCCCACAATTCTGTGTCAAATAAGGGCTAATAACTTAAGGAAACAACTAAACAGTATTGTCACTTTGTAAATACACTCTTGTGTACAAAATATTTTGACTACTGAAGAGCAGAGAAACTATGCAATGATCAGTGAGCAAAGAATCTAACATTTGATCATTAACATCATCAGCTGCAGTGTTCAAATTTCTAACAAAGACCCACCTGGGGTGTCCACAACCTGATGCAAGTGGGCCAGGCCTGCCGCAGATGTCTGAGCCAGCCGGCACATGGTGTGCCAGTCGAAGGTGTTCTCCCGCAGGTAGGACATGAGGGAGCCCTTGCTGATGTAGTCCACCACCAGTAGGTGTTCCACCCAGCCGTCCTCCCCAATGCGGTCGCCAGAGCCCACATACTGGAGCAGGTGGTTGTGGGCGAGGTGGGGCAGGCTCATGATGTCCACCTCGTTGAGGTAGCACTGCTTGGAGGCTCCCGTGAATACCTTCACTGCGACCTCCTTCTCACTCAGGGCCCCACGGTAGACATTGCAGTATCTGGAAGCATATTAAAGGGGCATTCCAGACAATTTATATAACTTCACATCAGGTAGTACATAAAAATCCATGGTGCCATGTACAGATTTATGGAATGTATTTTGGTCCTCAAGCAGATAAACTGATACCATGAAAAAACCCAAAGATAATACACTGAACAAGGATGATGACATAGTAGGCTCACACAGTCAGTGGCAGATCCAGGCGAGGGCGCACCGGGCACACGCCCCCTTTATTTTTGTTAAAACAAAAGAAACTAGAAATGTCACTACAGCGACTGGTTATACCCCCGCCAAACAACATTTCATAAGCTTTGGTCAAAACAACATTTCATAAGCTTTGGTCAAAAAACTGAGGAAGTAGTTAAATCCGCAAGATCTTTCCTTGATCTTCTGCCATTAATGTGCCGTTACCATGGCAACGTACTTTCGGGTACTGTCGAAAAATGCGTCTTGCACATCTACAACCAAAGGCACACATCTGTACCAAGTTTCATGGAAATTGGGCAAAAACTGAGGAAGTAGTTTGCAACACAAAATTTTCCATCATTTTGGCTCATAATATGTGAGCTGTTACCATGGCAACATACTTTTTGTCACTGTCAAGAAATGTGTCATGCTGACCTATATCCTATGACAAACATTCAATATGAATTCCATGAGAATTGGAAGAACACTGATGAAGCAGTTTTGCCATGAAGCATTTTGCCCTATATTTTACCAATAACATGCCGTTACCATGGCAACGCACTTTTTGCCACTGCGGAAATATGTGTCTTGCACATTAACATATTCAGATGAACATCTGTACCTAATTTCATAAAAATTGATCAAAAACTGTGGGAGGAGTTCGCGACGCAAGATTTGTACCCATTTTTGCCCATAATATGCCGTTACCATGGCAACGTACTTTTGGGTACTGTCAAAAAATATGTCTTGCACATCTACAACCTAAGGCACACATCTGTGCCAAGTTTTATGGGAATCGGTTCAAAACTGAGGAAGTAGTTCGCGACGCAAGATTTGCAACGGACCGACCGCCCGACCGACCGCCCGACCGACCGACCGCCCGACCGTCCACTGATTCCTATATACCCCCTTCAAACTTCGTTTGGCGGGGGTATAATAAAAAGAATAAAAGGGGGTGTGTGCACACCCCCACCCCCCACATTTAATTTTGTAAAGGCGCCCCCTCTTTACGGAAATCCTGGATCAACCCCTGCACAGTCCAGTAATGTAGCAACGCAATTCCATTACAATACCACTTGGGTAACAAGTTCACCTGTGAAGAATTTATGTGTGCTTTCTGCATTTGTTCTGCTTCCTTGAGCACCTAATCATGCATTCTTTCATCTTTCTTGTTAATTATGATCTCGCATGAATTTTTTATTCTAATTTTTTGAAAAATGAAATCACTCTAAATTCTGAAACTTTGTACCCAGTATACTCAATTTAAAGACATTAAAATGCAACATTCTAAACATAATCTGGAGGTCTCCTTTAACATCAGAATAGTCTTTGAATGTTAGCCTTTAATCCATACAAGAAAATGTACATTTGAGCAGGTCTTGTATAACACAGTGAATAACAGGTATCTCGGGTGCATGATATTAACTTTCCAGCTATGAATCTTTGCAGATCTTGGCAGCAGAATCCAATCTTCCTTGAAGACTCACTCATTTGTATACATTCTTCTCCCAGGTATACTAATTTATACAGCTTATGTTGTGTGGCGTTTATGTGATATGTTATACAGATATTGACTTATCAGAGGTGGAATATAACATTTGAGATCCTCGCGGGAAGTTATATTTATGTCGAGGATTATTATATTTTTCCGAAGCGCGTAGCGCTGAGGAAAAATATAGTATTTCGAGACAAAAATATAACTTTCCAAGGGAAATGAAATGTTATATTCCTACCGAAGGAAAAAAGTCAATATCTGTTATATTATATGACCTACAGTACAAGATATAAACTGCTGTATAACTAGAGCAACACGACTGCTCCGTTTTCAAACCCACAGTCAAATTCATGAACGCGCGTTACAACGCTCGGCACTGTTAGTGGTATGCAATCGAGCCAAACCGAGCCATAACTATGATGGCTTTCGCATAGGCCCTACTATCGGTAATTCGTTCTTCCGTGGCATTAGCCGTGCAGGAGCATTCCTAGAACAGTCGCTATTCAATCATACGTAGGCCTGTAGCGAGGGCCTATTTACGTAGCGGTATTAACCCTAAAAAGACTGGGCTATTTTGGTAGCTCGAAAGACTGGGGGGGGGGGGGGGGGCCTAAAGGGCCCCCCCTTAAGATCTCGGCCGTGGATCGCGCGATCGCCGCGGAAATTTGCACAATGGTAGTGTGCGATGTAATCTACAAGATTGTATATTTGAATTTTCCAAAATAGTCTTCTTTTATTTTATTTTGATTAATTATGCTAATTTATGCGAGAAATCAGACTTTTTTATCTAAATCAGTAAATAAAGCTCCAAAAGTGCTCATTTTTGGTCTAGATATTCTTTGTAGCATTCCTAGCAAATGTACTTGAAAAAAAATTCGGTATCAAAATTAATTTCTTATTTATTTTATTGTTTTATGAATTTCTTATGTATTTCTTTGTTTTTTCGACCTTTTGTTTTTGTTGTTTTTTTCAGCAAAATTTGTGGCAGACCCTTTTTGAAGCATAACACTACTAAAACAAATTGATTTTAGCCATTGAGAGTAAAAATAAGCATATTTATATGAACCATGTGATAAAACTCAATTTGTATTGACTTTGTACACAAAATCACATTTTTGAGCCATTTTCGGTCTCACATGCATGTACAAAAAGTTATGTAACTTCAGAACCGTACCCCCGGGCGTCACAAATTTGGTGTCAAAATGTGCGGGAAACTCGAAAGAAAAAAGTCATAGAGCATCGCGGCGAGAGCATTGCATGTTGCCGAGTAATCGCGCGAAATGTCGAGGGGGGGGCCTTTTAGGCCCCCCCCCCCAGTCTTTTTAGGGTTAAACGTGCTGATTTTGTAATGACAGTTGTAAAATTAATTTTTTTTTAAATTGTAGAAGACTAACCGTTACCGTAACTGCCGCTGTTGGTCTAAAGCAAGCTTGTTGAGGTAAGTGTTTGTGGTGATGTATGAGAATGTGAACTTTCTAACAATGTAGTCTAGGGCCTAATCTCTTCTGTCTGCAGTCACTGGTACTGTACATGAACTGTAGACTACGGACCTGGCCCTGGTCCAGGTCCAGCGCTAGTAGCATGGAACTATCGGTGTCAAAGAAACTTACTCAGTTCAGGCGGTGGTAATACTAATGGGAAATCCTTTGCCTTCTGGCCCTGTCACGACCGTCTAACATTAACGGGAGTAGTAGGCTCTATAGCTTCCAACACATTCACCAGTTTGTTTCTCTCTCAAGCTGCCATACCAGTTACAACACTGCTAACAGTTTGACAAAAACAAATCTGTTGCAATTTCGCAATTCTCGCTTCGTGTATGCTGTGCATGAAGTGTTGTCTACCGCTAACGCTTTACAGTAGTGTGCTGCTGTGTACTGTGGTCACGGCGATTGTGTTCAAAGCGTCTCTGTGTATGTTGTGCGCATCATAACAATTGGTTTTTGATGACGTCACCCCTCCTGATATAACGCATTTGTTTAACGTAGTCGCTGTTATATTCCATGTTTGTACGTAATTTACGTCATGTTATGAAAATATAACGCTTCTCATCCTTGTGACAATGGTCACGTGACTGCATTTTGACCAATCACACATTGATATCTACATAGGTCATATAATATTACTTTTTATTGCCACCTTGAATGCAATTTGCTAATTTGTGTGTCTGTGCGTGTAAAATGGATAATTGTAAAGCACATAGCAAACATTAAGTTGTTAAAACATGCTATAGAGGCTCATTATTATTATATCAGAACTGATTTCGTTATAGTCTATTAAAGTAGTTGCTTTTGTTGGTGAATATCACTGCAAGTTTGTCTGAAACAGCATCTAAGACAGTTGAAAAACATCTCTGATGGGCTTTGGATAATTGCTGGGCACAAGATGGACTTTGGATAATTGATGGGTACGAGATGGACTTTGGATAATCGGTTTTTTCCACTCATCACTTTGTCCTCCTTACCTCCCTTGACCCACAAGCTCCATCATCTTCAGCTGGTCAAGGTCAAAGGTCGGCTCTGGGGGCGCAGCCTCGATCATGGGCAGCTGACTCATGTGGCCCTTGCTGGGCCGCATCCTCACCCGGAAGATGAAGTACATGATCGCTATGGCAACCGACACACAGAAGATGGGTATGATGGCAATGAGGATGGTCCGCTCCATATTGTTGTTCATTGGATCTGACAGGACTTCTGTGAATGAGTAGCAAGGAGTCAAGGAATCAAGAATAAAATAAAATATGTAGTCCTTTTATCTAATTCAACAATATACAATGTACAATTACTAACAAACTTGTTTTCATTCAGCATCAATGCCTATAAAAGGAGTGCCCCTCAATGCACCTAAAAAGGGGTCTACATGTAGAATATTGATGAAGGTTTTTTTTTTTTTTTTTTTTTTTTTAAGTTCTTGTGATTTCCTCCTTCTGGATATTTAGTGTTGCTTTGATAATCATATTAGTGCATCTGGAATGTGACTGATGAATTGCACTCTCCCATGAAATTTAAATCATTGCTATCCCTCTGACACAGACCCTTTTAATATCTTGAGCTGACTAAAGAATGAAAGATTGTTCTGTTTTCCTATCCATATCCATGCTCATTTTCATGTCTTCCATCTTAATCTCTATGGGGGCCCCTAGTTGATGTACACACTAACCGTTACTGAACCAAATTTTGTCCATAGGATCTTTTTTTATTATCATTTTTTTTTTCATGGGGGAGGAAGGGATAAGAGGGAATGCATAAACACTGTTTGAAAGAGTTTTAATGCAGCACAAACCTAGAAGCCTCCAGCAATTACACAAGACAAGGTCTGCATTGGATAAGAAGGGTGCTGTTCCTTGAGACATGATAAATGAGAGGATGAGCCATAAGACCCGTCTGGCTGGCAGTAGGCTATAACTACACCCTGCGTCTCTGAATATTAATGAGACTGCGTCTGCAGCGGCTGTGAGCTCAGCAGCGAGTGGTGATTTACAGACTGCTGCTCCAGTCTGTGGGGTACCCTGCATTATGAATAGCAAACTGCCTGTCATCAGCCTGTTGTTCTCTGTACAAAGCAGCTACAGACAAAGCAGTTGTGTGTTTACACAATGCCAGAGATAAAGTCTGTCTCCTGTAAAGCAAATAGAGAACAATGTACTATACAATATACACTATGCCCCGTTCCAGATGGTGAGAATGAAAGCCAATGCAACCAACTGTATAAACTTTCTTGAAGTTCATATGTCCCTTTTGCAACTCTGAAAATTGGATTCCTTCCATAAGCTTGTACAGTATATTGTAAAGGTACGTGTAGGTAATTCAAACCTTTCCTCGCAATTATAAAACTGGAAACTTCTTTAAGATGGAAGACAGAAACAATTTCATAGATGTCCAGTTGATTTATTCAGACCCTGTAAAAATTCCAACCACTGTGTTCAGTACAAAGGGGGAGTTTATTCTTGAGTGAAATGGGGTTAGTTTTTCCTTTCTTTTTTGAAAACTCTGAGGTGTATTACCGTAAAATTTCATATGTGATTTTGGGAGACATTATTCTTTAACAAAGCAAAATTTTGTGATGTTTGCAAAAGGGATATAACCTTTCAGATGATATGATTTGAGTTGTTTTGAGCATGCATGGAGCTTTGAGTGGTATTAACTGATAGCCATTGTGGTGTTGACATTATACTTCCCCTTTGGCCATCCAAGGAGAGAATAAGATATGAACTATCCCTTTGCCCATTTCCACAGAAAATCTACCCTTATCAATCTCGGAAATTCACATTCAAGTACAACTTGGAGCAGGATATATGAAACGAGTGCCATGTATAACGTTTTGTTTACACATAGCTGCCAACATGTCTGTGCACAATGTACTTATCATTCTCTTCAAAATTACTAATAGTGGGTTGCTTTGCATTCATAGAAGTACACAGTGTATCTCTTATAAACCATGATTGATAAAGCAGAATTTTATGAGGCCAAATAGAAGTCGCATCCTTAATTTACTAATAATTTACACTAAATTTCACTAATTGTTGACAGCAACAGTGTACATGTTTATTATACTATGTTTCCTGTGGCCTGTAAAACTGTCACACACCAGGGCGTGACATGATTGAACGCAACAAAGAGCTACCATACACCCTACAAACACATAGTTGCCATGAGAACCTTGACAAATGTATAGCAATCGTAAGGCAGCTGTGACAAAATGTGAGATGCCGCAGAATGCACATGCTTCCCGTCCCAGTACGGACCATCCAAGTTTGTTGTCACATTTTGTTACTTTCACTCTGTTTTACTAAACAGCCTGTAAGGTTTCGCATCCGCACCTTGCCTTTTGACAAGGCCCTCTGACAGTATGGTATGTGGATATGCCATGCGAGCCCAGCAAAGTACGACTGTACAGCCTTTTGTGATCTGCTTCGTACATTATTATTCATGACCACAAGAACTCTACACTAAATAATCATAGGGTTCTAGTCGACCAATGGAACAGCACGCTACCCACATCCATCCCCCATCTTGGCGTGGTCAAGCATGTTTGCATTTTCATCGTATGGGCAATTCCGCAGATAGGAAGACATGACATCTTAAAAGAAATGTGCCTCTAATGTTAATCTTTGATTTTAGGTATCAACTATTTAATGCCATGGAAGTTCAGAAATCATTAAGGTCTTTCAAATTTGGTAAAAATCATTTTTCATTTTTGCTGATTTTTGCAAGATCTAAAACCATCATTTAAAATGTACCAGTGGGACTGGAGACCATTAAACTCAGTTAGATTACATCGAGTTCCTCTGATATTTCTTCCTCCACATACTGCTAAAAGATGAATACATTTTGATAATAGTCCAGAAGTCATGTGATATTTTATCAATATTATTACAAAAGGGTGAAATGACCTGTGGAGTTACTCCAGACAAATGTACATAGTGTAATGTTTCTAAACCGTAATGTTACAAACATGGTTTTGGAGGTCTAAAAAAAAAAAAAAAAAAAAAAAAGAGAAGAAAAAAAACAAAATTAGTTGAACTGTTAAAAATATTTGCTGGAACATTTGTCATGACGCTATAATTGAAATCAATCAACTTTGTTTGCTGTAACTTTTTTGCAAACTTTTTGCAAAACTTTTTTTGCAAACTTTTTTAAACCTGGGATGGATAAACATGTTGTAACACGATTTTGACTTGAAATGAATAGATGAATGATGATTTAGTGATAAAAGCAAATATGTGAAGTTGCTTTTGTACATGTCACGATACTAACTGCAGAATTGCCCGTATGCAAATCGGGCTCAGATAGACAGACACACAGAATGGTCAATTTTTGCTACCAAACTCAGGTTGCAAAAACTGGTAATTCAAAGGGTTAACATCAGGATGTGAAGCAGATCTTATACACTGTATTCAGAATTTTTATCAACAAGTCTGAGGAGTACTACTCAAAGAGAAACCATAAATTTACGAACTGAAAACTGCCAATAACAGTCTAAAATTGTATCATTCATCGAAAGGGCTATCAATTTCACTCGCCCTCAAATGATGATTATCACATCATTTGATTAGAGAGACAGTGCTCATGTCCACATTAATGCCTTCATAAATTTCCACTTTATTGCACTAACAAATGCATCAGACTATAAAAATCAAGAGCTTCTTCCGGGAAGCACAGCTTTAAAGATGTCATTCATTGATTTCACCATACTGTTCTGGCATAGAGCTGTGTCTACACACATACACACACACACACACACACACACACACACACACACACACACACACATACAATATCCCATTCCCCATCTCCCTCCCCCTCCCCCCCTACTTCATCACAGGATATG
The DNA here is from genome assembly GCA_033980235.1 of Diadema setosum. Lineage (NCBI taxonomy): Eukaryota > Metazoa > Echinodermata > Echinoidea > Diadematoida > Diadematidae > Diadema > Diadema setosum. The sequence continues at coordinate 25,858,074 of CM067067.1, read as the reverse complement.
GTGCCTCTTCCAATATGAACAAATGGCATGATCAGAGGCACAAAATCCTAGCTGCGCCAAATCCACTAATTGGACTGAGTCATCTGGGTGCCAGTGGTGCGGCATAAAACCGGGAGGAGGATGGGATGGGCACAGAATATTAGAATACTGTGGGCAGCGTCCGAACTGTCAGTAGCGGCAGAAAGGCACACAGGGTGAAAGGCACAAGTATCAAAAGGGGGGATGGGGGAGAGGATTTATTATATCTGAATAGAAAAAGTGGCATATTATACTGTACACTGAATACATTATAAATAAAAGAGCAGAAAGGGAAGTGAGAAAGAGACCATAGAACAAGAGATAGATTGCTTGCAAAACTGCAGCAGTTTTATGAGTTTCTCAGAAACATCACAACATCATATGGCAAAGCTTCTCCTGGTAATCACTCCGGTTGTATTTTAAGGAAAGAAGCTAAAAATAATGACTTCACGTTCCAAAAGGTTAAAAGTGTTTAAGGATGAATTTTATGAAAACGAGACTGAAGTCATAATTACTTTTCATAAAGTTGATAATCCTCTGTCCAACCCGAAAGTGAAATTTAATTGTCCTTGTTTGCCAATGCATCCATACATGTATCACCACTGGTAATGGTGTTGTGGTTTTGACATTGGTCCTAATTCATGCCTTTACAGATCCTTAAAGGACAAGTTCACCTTCATTAACATAAGGATTGAGAGAATGCAGCAATATTAGTAGAACACATCAGTGAAAGTTTGAGGAAAATTGGACAATCGATGCAAAAGTTATGAATTTTTAAAACTTTTGTGCTGGAACCGCTGGATGAGGAGACTACTAAGGCTCGTGATGTCATATGAGTACAACAGTATAAAGAAAATGTAAAGAAAATTCAACATATTTTCATTTTTTTTTTTGCATAATAAAAGAGCACTTGACTTGCCTCTTTTTAAAGGCAATGGGAATAATATTACCCATAACATATGTCAGTAACGAGTCAAGGGAATGTGTACTTTTTTCAAAAGATGAAATTTTGTGGAATTCTCTTTATATTTTCCTTATATTGTTGTACGCATGTGATATCATACACTGCAGTAGTCTTCTCATCCAGCGGTGACTGCACAAAAACTTCAAAAATTCATAACTTTTGAACGGATTGTCCGATTTTCCTCAAACTTTCAATGATGTGTTCTACTAATATTGCTACATTCTCTCAATCCTTATGTTAATGAAGGTGAACTTGTCCTGTAAAGACAAGGAAAACAATTAAGAGGGGTGGGTTCATACATGTATGTTTTAGCTTGTTTAATTGCCACTTTCCATCCAGCAGTGACTTACTGTGCTGTGTGAGGGGTGGCTTTGTGGTTGGCATGGGCACATAGGCATCCGACACGTTTTCGTTGCAGTAGTCACTGGAGCAGCAACACAGACGGCTGGTTTGGTTTCTTGTCTCTTCCAAGATGGTGCTGGGTTTCATATGTGCAGTACAGTTCCTCTGGCTACAGCGTAGCATAGGGTCTGAATTGCCCCAACACCCTGCATCAGGCACGACACAAAAGATATGCAAAGAAAGAAAAGAAGGCCATTACTAGTCAACATGTCTACACTGTATGTATATGAAGTATGTGCAGAACACATACAAAATGTACTGCAATGAGCTGCATTTTACCAGCTCAGACTTACTCATGTACAAGGCATGTACATCATACATATTGTAACATATTGCAAGTGAGCACGTCAGTGCAGTGAAATGGATGTCCTGTATTAGTCGCATTTCAAAATTCCACCCCAGAAAACATGTCAGTGCAGGTACAACTGTACATGTAATGCGTGGTCAGAAAGTCAAGCAGCACTGTATCCCAAGTAAACTGCTATGAATTGGTTCAGCAAAGACTTTTATACTGATTTTGACAGGGCTACGAAGCAATCACAATTATGAATCAACTGAGATGTTTTCTAATCTCAATTACAGTATGCTCACACAGTATGAAAAGTCAGCATAAACTACTTCCATCTACTCTAAACGTGAAAATTCTTGTGGAACGTGAAAAGTGGAAATTTTTGTGTGCCATTTCATGCTACCAGAAACTATCGTGAAAATAAAAGCATGCAAATACTTTTTGCTTGTGATATAAACACTATCTATTGAAAATCATTACATCCGGCAGAGCGCAAAATATTACTCAGATGAAAATAACCACTTAATACAGTAATTTCATTTGATATCTGTTGTGATTTAAAGCTATAAAAACTGAACAATACAAGAACTTCAACAGTACACACAACATCAACAGAGCATGGAAGTCGCACAGGCAAAATTAAACAAGATGTCAATACCAGTACTTCATGTTGTGAAAAGTCAAGTCAAGGGCTTTAGAATTGTCATTATACATTTGTACAATGTGATTAGTGACATTATGAATTAAACAGATATTTTGTATAATATAACTGTACAGTATGCAGTATTATTATTATCTATGTATTGTGAGGTTCCCTACATACAATGTACATGTACAATTATACACACATTGCAGTTTCTTTGATGCATTACCAAGTACATTTGTACTCTATACAGTGATGGCTCTCTCGTCATGTACACTGTATGAAGTCATATCAGCAAAATTTACAAATTTGAAATTCTTTGTACAGCTGGCAGCATAAACGCCCGTTCAAATGCATGACAGCAGGTAGCATGAAGCATGACGAACAATCCTATACAGCATGTAAATATCATGCAATTAAACTGTAGCTTCTTGTATGTGTATGTAAAATTTCATAAATTCATTGTAAATATGAGTAAAATCTTAAGGGGTCAAATGAATTTGATTTTAATTCTCTTTAAACAGAAGCCGACAATCTTGCACTCTACAAGCACCATTACCCCCCCCCCCCCCCAAAAAAAAAAGAAAAAAAGTGTGCAGCATATCTTTTTCCGGTCAAATACAGTATGACAAAGCATGCCATTTCTTTAATATCGATCTAAAATATATCCTCTCTCACCAAAAGACAGAAATAACATCCGATTCCACAAAGAGAAAACAAGGAGCATCCTCTTTTTGGCTCTACTACTGGAGACAGTGCGTCGACACACATTTGTACAAATTGATGCCTAAATGTATGCCCTTGGTCCGTGGAGAGTTACACTGTACTGTAATTTCAAACACAATGTAAAATTACACTGTACATTTACAAACAATTTGTAGGTTCATTCATCTTCTTTATTGCTACCCACTATTCAATGCTCTCATTCACAATATCTGTACATGTACTCGTATGCATACAAGTACACTGTAATGATTACTGTTCATAATACACCGTGCAATTGGACGTCATTGTACATATTGTACATATTGCATGAGATGTGACAATTGTATCAATATCAATATCAATATATTCAACTGTACACTTTTTCCCACTTTTTTTTTTCTCTAGGACAAGGTCTGCACACTCCCACAATGTGAAATATGCTTCTGCTCCACATCTCTTCCACTTTACATACTTTTCAGCATTTTATATTTGAACTCAAAACCCATCAAATTAGACAGTCAACTTTCAAGATTAGTATGCCTGTAATTTAACTAACTTGTGTCACTTACATGTATTTTGTCAATGTTATGATACAATAACATTTGAATGTGTAGATTATTATTTCCTTAGTGTACATGCTTAACAGACAGGTCATCAATGTGCAAGCATACTCATGTGATTCATTGTGACATTTTCGTAACAATTGTCTCAGATTACACTGGTTTTCAAGGTACAGTACAGCATGGTGATAGTACACAAAATACTTTGCGAGACAAAGCATGTATCAAAGCGCATGTACATTTGAAGTAACCTGTTTTTAACTTTTTTTTTCTTTTTTCTGTTTTTTCTTTTTCCCACATATGATTCTGTTCTTGTCACACTCATGTCATGCTCCCCCTCCCCCTTGTATGAAACATGGATTTTGTGGGTGAGTGTGTGTGTGTCCAGCATTTTATCAAAATGAGTTTTACTCACCATAAACATTCCAGATGATGCAAATACTTATTTTTTGCCGCTAGCAAAACATTGATCACAGCACTACATAATTCATAGCGGATAACTGACTACTTTTTTTTTCAGTCTACAACATGTTCCATATTTAAAGTAATATGCTTGATTGTGTGCCCTAGCGATGTTTAAAGGTCCAGCAGAAGTTCTACAGTGTAGTTGTACTCCTATACTTTATAGCCTTTTTTTCCCCATACATTTTACTGTATCTCTCATCATATGAATGCATACAGTACCATTATCAAACAGTTGTTCATGAACAAGTTTCTGACACCTGTGCCATTACTTGCCAAAATGCAACTGCATTGTATTTCCATATAGAAATAAGAATTTCCTCAGATGTTGAATCAAATTCAATACAAATTTCCAGAAACATACAGATGTACATGTACTGTACTAGCATACGATCATGAGCATGTGATTGTACAATGATTGTAAATAGCCATTCTCATACACTATAACGTTGTGTGATAATGACACTCACCAGTACACATATCTAACCATCTGTATCATCTATTGTCACGCTCAATTGATGCTGAAACAGTAATTTAATGCTTGCCTTGACATCTCAATGGTCTTCCAGCATACCCTGCACTCGTGCAGATATCCCATCTTGCCAATTTTCAACTTGCCATGCAAAATGACAAGAAATTTCATTCCATTCCTTGCAATTGAAGGGCAAATCTAGAGCATTTGAGCGACATTCTGGGAATTGACATGCAAAAATTTGAGCAAACATCGTTCATTTACCATGTATACTATTGTAGGGTTTAATTATTCTATGTAAACCACACAGCAAAGCTAGTAGCAATATATTCACATTAAAGGACATCAGATCACATTTTACAAATATTACACCATACAAATGAATTCAGACTTCTTTCAAACTACACGGTTGTACATATCATGTACTTACGATATCCATCACTCAGGGTGCTACAAACTCACTTGTCCAAAGCATCTACTGGAGTTTGTAACAATAAATTGTCTGGAATGTGCAATATTGAACTTCACCTACATGTACAGCTGTACATGTACGCACTTCTTATGGTGAAATCACAGTATTGTACCCTTATCCAAATGGCCAAGAAATCAGGGAAAGTATTTTTCTCTGCAAATCCAAGCAACTACATGTACATGTATGCAATATTACCTTAGTTTTAGACCAAATACATTTGTATGTATTTCATTCAGAAATATCCCAGGGAAAAGTAAATGTATTTGCACACTCATGCACACACACACACACATATCCACAGACACTGGAATACACACTTTGCATGTCAAAACTCAAGTGATCTGGATTTGCACAGAAGACTCCAATGCCACTGCCAGCAGCTCTACTGTGACTGCAAACAGCATGCATTTTAGAGCATATGGTTCATTTCCCCCCTCATATGTTGCTCCTAAAGAGAGCAGATCTTTGGCACGCAACTGCTACAACTAAGTCCATCTTACTCTTACTATACTTACATTGTACATGATCAAATCCAACAATATTCTACAATAAGAGCGATTCCATACACGGCAAAATGAACCACTGCCGATCACTCACGGAAATCAGGATGATAAAAGCATCGGACACCGCTATTCCATCACCAACATCATCTCGATTTTTGGTGCCCTCTCCCCCTCCATCCTATAGTGTGTACTCTGTGACTCATTCATAGGGACGATGACTTGGGCATGCATCATCCACAACTTCTCCCTCCTGGCATCAGCATGATGGTGGAGGGGAAAAAAAGTCTGTGCAGAAAATATCAAACAGTAGTATCCCACTGTTCCGGACAATTTTTTTTTTTTTTTTTTTCAAAATCAATAATGAAAACCGGAGGCATCATATCATGGTTCAATATGTTTGTTCAGGTTTATTCAGGTGTTTCTTCACTGTCAAAATGCCATGGGCTTCCATTGAGCGAGGGGCAAAAGGTTACAAAAAAGGTTCATACACACAAAATTCAATGTATAAACCTCTTTTTATCACAGGAACCTACTTGTAGATATCTATCTAAATATGTGTAATACAATTGTATGCATGATACAGAAACTGTACTTGAAATACTGGAGGGGAGGGGTGATAAATCATACAACATTATACAATGTACAGGATGTATGTTAAATTTTTTAATTCTTGTATGCAGTCACTTTCAATTCTCTCTATCACATATAACTTACTACAAAAACCCAAACGGCAGCCGCGCTATTACATTTCTACGTGTATAACAATGAGTCGGCGCTACAGCGCCATTTCTATTTGATCATATACAAATGGAGTACTACACTGTACAGTGTACTGTACAGATGTACATTGTATCTCGAAACTACAATAGTTTTGTAGGTTTTCTTTAAAGATATAGGAGAGATTTAAATAAGAAAATCATATGAAAAAGGTGTCATAGCAGAGGGAAATGTCTCCTGAAACAGATTATGACTTACATGTATTACAAGATATTCGTGCCATTGAGAAATCGCAAGTTAAAACTGATCAATTCACTTTACCGATTTTTGCCCAGAACAGATGTCTTTTTCAAACCCTAAATTACATCACGCAAGGAACCAAACCCTAAACGAGTGCAGCGGTACATTGATGCAGTCATTTATAGAGCACATACATGTATTCCTGGGTGAGCAGATGCAATATCTGCGCTGTGTTTCTTCGCGTCGGCTTTCTCGGCTGAACCATTAAAACGTCCAATTTTCACCTTATATTGTACAATAAGACTTTGAGTTTGATGACAGAATTAATTGAGTGATGACAGTGACAATGACATTGATAGCGCCAGCGGTGAAGTCAGGCAGGTAGAGGAAGAAAGGGCGAGGCGGTGACATAGAGCAGGGTGATTAGATTTTTTTATTTTGTTTTTACGTTCATGTTGACATCTGCGCGCATCACAAGCAGCGCGCGTACGGCTTCAAATGTTGCACATGGGTGCATGAGATCACCTCATTCATTTGCATGTTGCGTAAGGCCAACACATGGACCTGACCGCTAGCAACTAATCGTGTACATTTATTTATGCGATCCATCAAATTTACAGTGAATGTTCTAAACTACAATATGTTCACATGTTCTGGTTAACCACATTTTTTAGTCTAATTTTTTAATTTTAATTTACATTACATAAATGCCACCAATACTCTTTACATAGCAATAATTGAAGCTACGTTTGTACAATACAATCTTTACAACAAGGTCATTACAATCTTACAACAAGGTCATTACAATCTTACTCTCCTATACTTCCTTGGTTCTATACTTCCTTGGTTCACAGTCCTTTTCAGGACTACACTCATTCCAGAAAGAATACTCTTACTCAATTCTCACCTCTCATCCAACTTTTCTTTCTATCCTTCTCCTGTCACTCCAACAGTCCTTCTCAGGACTATACATACATGGTGAACCGCAAACCAAGTGTATCTAATACCACGCCATGCAAACACCTTCTCTCAAAAATCATCTACAATCATACTGTACACTGGTACATGTAAGTGCAATACAATGTATAAAATGTATAGTCAGTCATATTTTGGAAATCAAGTAATTTATTGCATATATAATGAACTTGCATGTTTGCTTGATGAGTCAGTGCGAACAAGTCCCCTACATCATCACAGAACAGTCTCCTTAGAAAGACAAAACATTGATAAATGACATCAGTAAAACCGTGTGCAGTGCACTGTAATGTCAATACACACTGGGGCAGATGACTCACACCTAATCAATATTATCATTTGACCTGAAAAATCAACTTGAATCATTCTGGATTTTGCCTTGATATCAAGATGCCTGTTTAATTCAGCATCATGCATTAATTGAATAGGGATCTATGCAGAACATATTAAAATATGTATTTAAAACAATACTGTACAATGTACGTACATTTGTACAGTAAAATCAGGGGTCGCACTTAACTTTTTTTAACAAGCCAGGTGGACTACTTAGAATCAATTTTGACACTGAAGCAATATTTTGGCTAGCCAGACGGACTAGTAACTTCAGAATTTTACGATTTTTAGCTAGTCCGACGTGATTTCGGGTGGCCGATGGCCAACGGACCATCGCCAATTTCGAACCCTGAAAATCGTAAATTAAATACAAACATGCAATCAACAATTTCAACATCTTGCAATCTGAATGTGTTGTCACCGATCAGCATGAGAATACCTCTGATTTTGGCTTTTGCTTTGAGCAAACCTGTCACATGAAATTCTACATGCATAGTTCCATTAATTGTAAATCTAGTAGTCTTGCCGGATCTATTGTCATCTAATTGCACCTCATTTTGTCTCCTCTACAATACCAAGTTTTGTTGCTCAAGTTGAACTAATTTTGAGAGCATGGAGATTTGGCAGTGAGGATAGCAGAGCAGAAAATAAGCAACAAAATAAGGTCAACAACTGACTAAATTCTGTTTCAACTCTCAGTTACATCTTGTCTTGATGATGCTTCCAGTATGTGCCAACTGCCAGACACTGACAAAAAAAAGTACGAAAAACTAGAAAAGCACTGTGAGAGCGTAGATCTCTGCCAAGCAGCTCATTTCCACCACTGATCTTGTTCTTCAATAGAGATCAGTGATTTCCACTCATACGTATGCATGCTGAAAATCACCAAATTTTCCAATATACATGTAAGAAGCCTTTTGTTACGTCATCAACTTCCAGCTGTGCGGTGCGCCATCTCCCTAGCAGAAACTAGAGCACGCACTAAGTGCCCGTATGAAAACCTAAAAAAGAAAATAAAAATGTGCAGCTTGAACTCCCAAGTTCACTAATATCAACTAGAAGTATCATTTAAGGTGATTAATAGAATAATACCCCCACTCCCGTAGCCCAGATTCCTATGAAAAAGAATTGAACCTGGGTTTGATAAAAGGTTATGACTATGTGTGTGTGTGTGTGTGTGTGTGTGTCTGTCTGTCTGTCTGGACAGACATACATGTGTGTAGTACCTTGTGAGTACCTGGTGAGTTTGACTGCTTCACAATTGTGGAAGTACATTGTAGTTCACTCTACAAGATTTGAAGAAAATATGCAGTTACTATGGCAACACATTGTCAGGTACAATCAAAGAATGTCTTGCATTAACTACACCTATTTATAGGCCCTACATACTGAATTTGAAATAAATTGCCTAAACACTGTAGAAGTAGTTCGCTCCACAAGGTTTTGGGGACATTGGTTACCATGGCAACACTTTCTCCGACAAACACAAAAAACATGTCTTACCCATCTACAGTGTACACCTCAATGTCATTATGTACACCAAATTTGAGTGCAATTGCTTCAAAATTGTTGAAGCAGTTCACATCATAAGATTTTTCAAGAAAATAAACTGTTACCATGGCAATGCCTTTTTGGGTACAAACACAAAGTGTGTCTTGCATCACTACACCTATAGATCACTATACATACCAAATAGACCAGTTAACTAATGATATGCATGATGACGTCAACCCCACGCGACCTTACTGATTGTAACTATGTCGGGCAAGCGAAGTAAGCGTGGACGCGCAAGCCACATTGGTTTTGCATTCACGCATAACGCGTGTATTGTCTACGATCGTTACTCACTGCGGATAATCTACAACTTTTGTTTCCTATAATCTTGCTTTGTGATGGCGTCAGCTTCAAGTTCTAGCCAAAGTTCGAGCAAGCCATGGAAGAATTGGACAGTTAAGGAATTAACTGAGTATTTGAGGGATAGAGGTGTGAGCACAAGCGGCTACAAGGAGAAACTCATCAAACTTGCAACTGCCGTAGCCAATTTGGATTTGCTCATTGATCCCGACCTCTCCCGGGTGGACACCGGCCGGTCACTGCAGGAGAAGCTCGTTCGGGTAGGCTGCTCGTTCTCCGATCCTACCAAGCTCGGTGGGTTTACATCCAACTTTGAGAGTATTCCAGATTTTGGACTCTTTGACGTGTTCAACTACCTGATCATCAATCGGGCCGACTATGACCGGAAAAAGCTAAAGGGATACAAGTCATTCGAGGACTACTGTCTTTTCGCGGATGGGAATGTTTCAAGCCTGAAGTTCAATGAGGTTTCGGACACGAGCCCTGTTTGTGTTTTCCTTGGTGAGGTTAGGCCGAAGCAAAAGGACCGGACATACCTCAACAAACCAACGTACCAGACCTGGGTCGTGATGAATAAGTCAACGGGGGAAATAAATGTTGCCTACTGTGAAGGTCAGGGAGGGTAGGTCTATCATTGTTTTTGTTTTTAGGTCTATCCTACGTCTAGATCTACTCTAGATCTAGTCTATCTCGGGCTAGGCCCCTAACTGTTATTGTTAATAGAAAAATGGGTCAGAATCGTCATTCTATTTCATGAAGTCTAATCAGTCTGAGTCTAACTTTAAAAAATCCTTTGAAAATATCGATTATGAGAGATTCGTTGTCTACATCCCCCCCCCCCGAAAAAAAAAAAGTTCTGAGAGGTTTAGATTTTACAATCAATCATAATGCTTAAAATCATGGAAGTATGAAGTGAGGCGGTCATACTGTTGTATGTTCCGTAGCAGCAGTGTTTTCCACCCATTTTCAGAAACTACTGAAGACAAAGTTGAAACCAAAATTCAACAAAATCGAAACTATAGTCCAAATTGCGTTTGATCACAGCAGAATTATCCCTCATCTAAGACTGGGAATTGATTTAGAGCCACACGAAATGCCAGGAGGTAAAGTTGAAGTTGATGCATCGCACACATGTACACAACATACACGTAAGTCTACATGTGGGGACGTGTCAGGGACGGCTGCAGCAGCCGACGTTGCAGAATTGTATCCTTTGTTTGCCCGAGGTTGCAGCCGTGTGCAAAATTATTAAGATCTGTGCATATATTAGTAAACCGGTCTATTTGAAATTAGATTACTCAAATACTGTGGAAGTAGTTCACTCCACATGGTTTTGGGAAAATTGTGACTACCATGGCAACACTTTCTCCGACAACCACAAAAAAACATGTCTTGCACATCTACATCTCAATGCTATCATGTACACCAAATTTGAGTTCAATTGCTTCAAAATTGTGGAAGTAGTTCACTCCACAAATTTTTTAAAGGAAAATATGCCATTACCATGGCAACGCCTTGTTGGGTACAAACACAACGTGTGTCTTTCATAACTACACCTATAGATCATTATACTGTACATGCCACATTTGAAATAAACTGCTCAAATACTGTGGAAGTAGTTTACTCCACAAGGCTTTGGAAAAATTGTGGTTACCATGGCAATGCTTTCTCCTACAAACACAAAATACTTGTCTTGCAAATCTACACCTCAATGTCATCATGTACCGTAACCTAAGTTTCATCAAAATTGCTTCAAAACTGTAGAAGGAGAGTTCACGAGGCAAGATTTGCAACGGACCACCCGACCGCCCACCCAACCAACCAACCACACGCTGATTCCTATATACCCCCTTTAAAGGAGAAGTCCGGACAATATTGAATAAATTTCACCATAATCTACATAAATCAAGGACCATAATGACTAAGTTTCATTGAAAAATACCCTCCCAACTCGTCACAATCGATTTTTTAGCATCACTAATTTTGAATTGTAACTGTTTAATTTCTGTACGCCGGCGAGAAAGATCACGTGACGGCGTGACGTATTAGCATCACATTGCTTTTTGTTTGGAGCGTCAGCTGGCTCGGGGAGCCCTGCTTGAGCAACGGCGACACGGGCCGAGCAAGTGGTAGCATTCCGCGTGGTTCCGGTCACGCAGCGGATGCACGCGGCATGATCTTTTGCTTCACTTCGAAAATGCTGATGTGTGAGCGTTTGGGTGTTCTAATAAACCAGGTGATGGCCAGAAGAAGAGTTTTTTGCCATTCCGAACCAATGAAATGAGCGGGAAAGGTGTGTAAGATGGCTCTCCAATATTTTAATTGACAAGTTTGTCGTCAAAACTTACAAAACTTACTGCAGGCTCGTCATACTCCCCATCGGCAGCGTAACTGCAACCAGCAGCCCTATACGCATAGCGTAATGGGGCTGCGCACTGTAGCATTCGGGATCATGATAAGGTAGTATCGCGGATAAATATCAACTTAAAATCGAAAAATTTCTTCAATTTGAAGACTTACCAGTGAAGTTGAAGTATTGACAACAGGCTTCAAGCAACGCTTGGTTCTGCCAATAGTCCCTTTCTGTTCGAATTAATGACTTAATGTGACTCGGTCGAGAGGAACCTGGGAGAGCTACACTGAATTATTGACGGCCAGCGCATAACCGGAGATGTGTGCGCACAGAGATGTCTCTTTGTGTGTGCGCCTGTGCTGGCCGTCAATAATTCAGTGTAGCTCTCCAAGGTTCCTCTCGACCGAGTCACATTAAGTCATCAATTTGCGGTAGTATGATGAAGCTGCTGCTGGCGTTTCTACCGCGGATCAAGTTATACTGTTGTAATTTACCACCATCAGACATACTCAACAGTCTCGGACAACAAGAGAGGCAATAATTCTGAAATTGACAGACTGATTTCAGATTGTTTACACTCAGAAGTTGAAAAAAAAACGATCGCGGATTGTGATAGCATTTGGCAACAGCAGACGTAAATGTATGCCTGATCATTCTGATGACAATAGCCAATGAATTGTAAATGATGGGGTGGACACTAATAAGTACGGCATTATTACAATACATATAATATTTCAATAAAATGAAAATGTTATAACATTGCAACTATTTTACATTAATCTTTGACGGATTTTATATAGATATATACCTAAGATCATTTGAATAAAGGAGTACAGCATTTGGCAACAGCACTCCTAAAACAGTGTACGGACTCTTGCGGTAGCGCCAACTAGGCAGACCTCAGCAGGCATGCAGATACCACACCGCAGTCAGCAGTGCAATGGGAGATCGATGCGTAGCTGGGCTGCGCTCGCGGTGCTCCGCTGAGGAAAGTGAGTCTGTGACGTCACGCGCAATGCATACTGGGACAGATAGTACGAAGGGCTGCTCGCGACGGATTCGAACATGAAGAATTACCTTATTTTTCAAAAAAATCATAGTAAATGTATCTGATGGTCTTTTCTCGTCGGGAAAAGGGTAATAGGTTCATGAAATATTGTTCTTTACACGGGAAACGGCTGATAATCGTCCGGACTTCCCCTTTAATATACACTTCGTATATGCGGGTGTAAAAATCCTTCATAAAATCCACAAATAAATCCCCGGATCACTACCAAAATTTAATCATCTGTTTCCTGTGTCATTCTCAACTTTCCCTGTAAGTTTCATCAAAATCCATTTACTACTTTTTGAGTATTTTGCAAACAGACAAACCAACAAACACCAATGAAAACATAACCTCCTTTGGTGAAACTGAAAGTATGTGTAGGAACCTCAAAATAAGTAGGCATGTACCCTGGAGTGGAAGTGCGGCATCGAGAAGCAACCATTCAAGGATATCATACATGTGAATCTACTTTGTATTTGTGGCAAGCGGGTGGAGTGGTGAGTACTTGAGTCTTACACATGTGTATACCATAGGAAATGCAGAGTCTGATTCCTTTCTGCATTTTGCCTGGCGACACGGTCCTTTCTATAATTTTCCTGTAAAACGGAAGATATACAAGTACATACATTTGTATAAGCCCTACATGTACATTGTACACACGTAGTACACGTATGACAACACTGACCATACACACAAGTAATACATACAGTAATCTTGACCCATAACAATAACTACATGTAACATGCCTGCTTTCAATACAGCTGTACAGCTGTATGATTGCATGCACCCAGGTGAAGTACCCACCTGCCATGACCTTCACCATCCAATGCACTGTACATTGTAATTACTGTATACTGTGCATGTACACTGTAAGTATTTTACTTTACCACAAATGTAATTAATCTAATTACCCACCTAATACTGTGATTAGTGATTGTTACACACAAAGACACACTAAAAAAAAAAAAAAAAAAAAAAATCACATTACTGCACATATCTTTCCACAAAGCATGTTACATTGAAGGTCAATTTTTAATCTACTGGTAATGCTAATGAAAGATTTTTTTCTCTCTCTCTTCTTTTGGACAAAAGGTGTTATAAAACAAGAGACTAGAAATGTCACTATTGCAACTGGTACTGTATGCCTCGGCCATATTGCATTATTCTCCCAATACTTGAAATTTACTGATCTGTTGTGTCCAAATATAAAACAACTGTATCTTTGGGCCACACTTCCCATCATTACAGCATCTAAGCCTGAAACAGCATGGTCTGTGTAATTTCTCAGAGAAACAAAATATCTTCTTATTGTAATCAAATAAGATACATAAGATAAGATACACATTTTCCTCAGATATTACAAAACTCGACACACTTCACAGCACATTATTGCTCTTAGTCCCTGAAACCAAAGCCCCGAATTATACTCTAAAATCATTTGTCTCCCTATGGACACAGCTAGCCAAGGTGCAACCTGAGGGTGAACATAATATGATATTGAAATCACACTACAATAATGTTCACCAAATACCGCATGCCAAGGCAGTAAAGCTTTCTCCACGCTCAGACTTCATTTGGTCCCTGGTCTGCCTGAGGGGCAATTTGAGAGCTATATTGAAACCTACCAGATTACGCCCACACAGCCTACTATGCCATGCATGCACAGGAAACACAAACATACAAAAAGAGTGGACAAGTAGACTTTACATACAACCTACAGTACTCTACACACAGTGCCATTAAATGTATAGAAGCATAAAAGACATTGAATGTAATAATGATGATGATTACAATAATAACTAGAAAAGTACTCTGACAGCACATACCTCTGCCAAGCGGCTGATTTCCAACAATGATCTTGTTTTTCCATAGAGATCAGTGATTTCCACCCATACATGTACGTGTACATGTGCATGCTGAAAATTGCCTGATTTCCCAATATAGAAGCCTTTTCTTAATACATCATCAACTTCCAGCTGCGCAGTGAGCCTCGCTCTAGCAGAAACTAGAGCACGCACTTTTATAGTGCACATATGAAAACCTTTAAAATGTGCAGCTTGAACTCCCAAGTTCATTGACCCTTCCTGCCAAAATATTAAAAATCCTTCATAAAATCTAGACAAATTTCCCGATCACTACCAAAATTTAATCATCTGTTCCTTGTGTCATTCTCAACCTTTCCTGCAAGTTTCATTCAAATCCGTTAACAACTTTTTGAGTTATTTTGCACATGGACAAACAAACCAACAAACGGTAATGAAAACATGACCTCCTCCCTTGGTGGAGGCAATAACAACAACAACAACAACAATAATAATATCAATAATAATAACAATAATAATAATAATAATAATAATAATAATAATAATGAAAAAATATATTGATATACATTGACACATACAGCATTAATAGTGGAAATAATATAAACAAGACAGAAAGAGCATAAAGTGCAATGATA
Organism: Diadema setosum; assembly: GCA_033980235.1. Lineage (NCBI taxonomy): Eukaryota > Metazoa > Echinodermata > Echinoidea > Diadematoida > Diadematidae > Diadema > Diadema setosum. Next base: position 25,842,606 of record CM067067.1, on the reverse strand, counting down.
ATGGAAGAAAAAGAAATCCAAGGAATGAAGAAGAAATCTACGGAAAGAAGAAGGAAAGAAGGAAGGAATGGAGGCTGGGAAGAGCTGGGCTGCAGCAAATAATGGATCTTACCTTGTTTCTGGATGAGAATCTCATTCTCATTGGTCGGGTGGACGTACCAGAAGGTAAAGCAGCGGTCGTTCGACTCTGGGCAGTAGATGGTTTTGTTGTCTGCCTGGATGCTCCCCATGACCTCATCCTGGCTCATGGGGTCATGTTGGTTTTCAGACGGATGGTAGGCACAATAGATGGCTTCTACACCTCCCATGCACATTCCTGAAACAGCAACATCAGTGATTGATACAATCATCACTTGGTTAAGCTAACAACTTGACATACACCATGCAGTCAAAGAGGTACATCAAGAGACATATTGCATAAGAAAAACTCAGTGTGAACCACTATTAAAGCACAGAAACATACTCCCCCCTCCTCCCCCACATTGTAAGTTCATCTCTCAAGCCTATGGTAACATTTCACTGTACAATGTGGGTATCATGTTGGAGCAACACTTAGTTTGATTACTGGTACAACATGTACTATGGCAGGAATTTATACATTTTCACAAATACGTAAACAACAACAATAAAGTGCTTTAGTGACACTACCCACTGACCTCTCACCATGTTAGACCAATCATCATTTCTTCCTTTCAAATGCACTGTAATTTATCATTGGAATTTACAAGCTAAGTGGCTGGGAAATGACTTTTTTTTTTCCCTGCCAAAGTTTAAGTATTCTGCATCAATGAAACAAGTGATTTCTTGCACATCAAATCACACTCTTTGTGTTCTACATGTACAACAAACTGTACATGTACTTGCAGATGAGAGTCAATTGATAATACAACACACACAATTTTTGCAAATGCTTTATCTTTGACAAATAACCCCTATGAATGAAAACAAGTACCTTAAACTGACTAACCATAGAAGGAATCTAAACATACAATTCTTAAAGCCTCCTGCTCTAGAGTACACTGATTGAAACTGTTCCATACTACAGATTGCACTACACTTATTGCTTATGTACAAGTTGTATGCAGTATACACAGACACAAATACACACAGAGACAACTTCACAGTAAATTTCCTTCAATTCATCTCCCTCTACAAATGAAATTTGTAAGATTGCAACTGCTGATCTGTAATCTAACAAACATACGGACAAAACCCCCTCTGATTATAATATTGAAATATTGCTTTCAACTTCACAGTAGAGCGTATTTATGACCAAATGTATTACCATCTGTATCACAAGTTCAATAGGGACTCTTCTGCAACAGAATTGAAACAGTTACAATGCAGTGTACCCAGCAATGCATAATGCACGGCAATGTAGTCTGTGCACATACACCAATGAGTTGCAAGGTTTATTGACCCGAGATAACCTCACATCATTGTATCCTCGAAAGTTTGTTGAGGTCATCATGAGCACATTGCACCAATAGAATGGGAACAGTGTATTATTTCACATTCCTATCACATTTTTCTTTGTCGTAAAGTGGTCTGAATAATTTTCTGTTTAAAAAGTCCAAAAGTGCCGTTCTATGTTTGCTGCAATTCATAGAATTTTAACAATGGAGAAGAGTATATGGAAAAAGCATAAGCCAAGGATATTGGCAAACCTTCAGTGCATGCACATTTTCTGAGACACACAGTGCACGACAATGAAAGCATAATGCTCTTTAATACCACAGTAAAAATCTGAAGAACTTCTTCAATTCAGAAAAAAAAAAGAAAACCCCAAAACACAGAATTCTTTGCTCCAGCATATCCCAGATTAGTTAATGAATTTTGTCCTCCAGATTACTTCTTAGAAATTGTTTATTCATCCAACGGCATGATTATGTTGAAGCATAGTGTACAAGATTGCTTTTGCTTTGAAAATAATCTACAGCGATACTGCCAGAGGAGATTTCCACAGAATGATATAACAAACATGATATCCAGAGGAGGGTATGACATCTAAATCACATTCTCACCTGACAACAGAAGGCTCAGTGTTGCAGTGATCACCACCGTAGTATCCATGTCTTCTTTTATGTTTCACATACAAGCTGCACCTCCAATTCAAGTAGGCTACTGGTTGACATTCTAACCTTAGAAACTAAGGTGAATGATTCTGCTCATCTACCATCTCAGCCCCAAACAATTTTTATGGCATCTAGCAGAAGTAAATAATCTAAGGGATGCAAAAGAAGAAGAAAACCACAAAGAGAGAAGATCATTGAACTGGTTACATGAAAAAACAAAAACAAAACAAAACAAAACATGGATGCTCAGTTCTACAGTTATATTTTCATGACACTGGAACAATGCAATATGCTATGTTATACTAATGAGAAAGAAACTACACTGTGAACTTTCTAATACAGGGAATAATTTTCCTGGTATCATATCACAATTTGCTATGCATTTTTACACCACTGCTACACAAACTAACTTTTGTGTAGCAGTTTTCTTCCATAAAAGTATACAGGATACCATTTCAAATATTGTTCATTGGCTGTGATTGCTAACCAATTGGAGTTGGAAAATTATTCCATGTTATGCAAACTGTACTCACACACACTACAGTAGTTGACTTGGAAATTCAAATCCACCAATTTTACCATTCTTGTTGACTGATTGTTATCCTTAAGCAAAGGAAGACAACATGGGTACACACAGGTAACAAACTTGGCTCTACATAGTGTGGGCATTTTTTGTTTGTACTACAGGTAATGCATACACGTTTGTTGGAAGTTTAATAGAAATTCAGAAGTGATGTGTTTTGGATTGCTCTACACAGCGCTCACATGAATACACATAACATTGCATATATGTGACCCGCTACGACAAAAGGATTCTAAAGTCGTTGATGGCTTAGCCAAGAAAAATTGAGTTTGAAGTCACATCATCAAAATTGGTCAAAACAATCAGATTTCTTTTTTGGCATAATTCTGTACTCTGATGTTTTGTCTATCATCTACCGAAATTTCGAAGCTAAATGATCAAAGGAAAAGCAAGAAATCAGCGTTTTTCTGGGCCAGGATTTTTCAACTTTCAACATAACAGAAACGTGTCAGAAGATTTGGTCTTAGCGCCGCAGCTAGACTCCGCCCCTAGCAACGAGGGGGTGATCTTACTGGTCAATGCGCGGCATCCTAATTACTGATTGCATAATCTTGCATGCATTGTTACTCTAGTGTATGGCAACATTTTCGCGTGTTGTTAAATTCACGATCCAACTGTGATTCGCGAAATTCGCGAAAATTAAACCCTCGCGAAAATAACCACTTATACAGTACATTTCCAAAATGAATTTTAATCAAATCTCCCCCCCCCCCCCCCCGACATGTAGCCAGCATTGTGCATATAAATGTGACGCAGCAGCATAATACTGCCAAATCTAAAGTATCCTCCACAGGGCTCGACCTTAACTTTTTTTCTAGGAAGCCAGCCGGGCTCCTCAGGGACCTTTTTAGGGAGCCAAATTGAGTTTTAGAGAGCCACGTCAGGGGCGGATCCAGGAATTTCGTAAAGAGGGGGCGTGTTTACAAAAATAAAGGGGGGCGCACGCACCCCTCCCCCCCCCATTTTTTTCTTTTTATCTCTTTTGTTTCAACAAAAAATAAAGGGGGGGGGGGCGTGCGCCGGTTGTGGTCCTCCCTGGATCCGCCCCTGCACGTTTCCCTCAGTCACAATGAGCAATAGATGTCTATTACATGTACATGTATTAACCTGGTGGAGAAGATTTCGTTTAGATATAACATGCATTTCTCCAGACACAAGCCGGAGATACCATGGTTCTTAGTATCTAACGGGTTTTAGCACAGTCACAGTGTGTGTGTGTGTGTGTGTGTGTGTGTGCGTGTGTGTGTGTGTGTGTGCCTGTGCCTGCCGTGCACCTGCGTGTGTGTGTGTAGGTGTTTTGTGTGGTCCCTCTCCCATTCCCTTGTGTAATTTCTTACCCTGGTCTGTTCATAATTATTGTCTTTCTTTCTCGGTTCTTCTTTTTTTAGCTGCAAGGTGTCGGTTAGAAACAATTATGTAACGCCACATGTTGATTGATCAGCAGAGCTGCCAACCTTTGGAAGCACAAATCCGTACTCAGCAGCTCCAAAATCCGTATTTTCCACCAGAATCTGTATTTTTTCCATCTCCCTCTTTTTTGCCATTTTGAATTAAACTTGTCGACTTATAAGGCCTACAAGCTCTTTAACATAACATTACGACACATGCCGAAGTATCGAGCTGGTCACTAGCACGATAAAGAATCCAAACTACGCAATGTTCAGCGTTGATTGATTGCTTTCTCTCAATGCATATGTGTACAAGACTACAATTTAAGTGCATGTATGTACCTCCAGAAACTTGCTGGGCTGGTTATGGAAGCTTCCACTATCTAGCAGGGAAGGGGGATGCTTTCATCTTCTCAAGAAAGCTTCTGTGTGAGTGAATGCAAAACTCTGTTCGGTGTTTCCAACTATTGTTTACTATAAAACATAATCATGCGCTGTTTTCAGGCTTTTTAATTTTACTGGATTTTAAACATCAGTATTTTCCGAAAGTACCGGTATTCCAATTTCTTTTACCCTGTCTGGAATTGGAAAGTCTGCTATAACGATGATCGCAAAATGCCGCGCTATGTGTGGTTGCGCCAATGTGCAAACACGTGGTTGTACTTTCAAGTTTAAAGGAATGCGCCATGTGCTCCTGCCTATAAGAGGTTACTGCAAGTTCGATGGATCGAATGTGCCATAGCTGAGCTGATGGCTTGTTTACGGTATTTTACATGCAGTTTACATTCGATACGAAGAAGTCATTACGTCTTTCACGAGGAAAAACATACAAAACAAACAAAAAACACCTACGAACGAATGTTGATAGCCAAAACTTTGAAAAGTAATAAGCAGTTATGATGAGCATGAACTGAAATTAATTGTCATGATTTTGCTGTCTAACCATGTGATGACTGCATCTCATTGGACCAACTTCATAGTGAATTTGTATGGGCATACGAGACCTTTTAAGTATTTCTGTGATTGCCTTTTTAATTGACTGATTAATCGATCCTTTTTTATTGTTCAGGGAACATAAGATATTCGATTAAGTACACCATATTCGACTGATGTTTCCTGCTATGGGCCAAAAGAAAGGCTATAAAATTGTAGAATCACGGTATCTTTGCAATGATTCCTTTAATTCAACTGAGCTGGTTCTTCTCGAGATCGATATTTTCAGGATATTTACACGCTGTTTATTCCAGTGCGCGCATTCTTTCGTCTGGCACGCACCTGGGTGTGGCACCTGCTTTTGTGGAAATTTCCACAAGGGGAGAGGGGTGGGTGTCAAGTTTCTTCGAGCCGAAGAGACAAGTGCGCGCACGGATTTTCAAAATCTCTTCGCTCTAATTTATTGTAATTCATGACATGCTTTCTCCTTATTCTGTGCTGATATTGAACATTTAGATTTAACTTAACGAAGGTTGGCAGATCGTGGATCTTTTTGTTGTGAGGTGTATGTAATTTCTTTTTTTATCATTCTTTGGAGGGGAAAGAAGAGTAAGGGGGAAGAAGAATAAGAGGGAAAGTGAAATAAAACGAACGGCACGTACGCTCAGCATTTGCAGTAAGCCGTCTTTTTATACCAGCGTAGTTTTCATCATCACCATCAGACATCACTCAGATCATTTTAGCCTTTTCCTATCAACATTAAGAAACACGCACAGTCCCTCGAGATAAAAACCGAGGAAAATAAATAACAAATACAAAGTATCAACACCTCCCAACACAAATATTTAGAAAAGACAACACACGTCGCTTCGATTCAGAAAAGTATTGCAGCAAAGCGAAGAAATCGCCGTTACGAAAATAACAGTGCGAGACACTTGAAAGAATTGTTTAAATATTTCAAAGTATAAAGGGAACGGATAAAGTGATATAAAATGGAAGAAATCGTACCAAACGAGGTGTGAGAAACGACAGAAATAGAACGATAAGTTTAGTAGTAGGATTAGGCCCTAGCAAAAGTTTGCAGCACCGAAAGCTACACGAAAATTAATACACATTGGAGACTCTGTATTGCGACGAGATCCTTGGGATCGTCAATAAACGATACAAAACAAAGGAAATTAATTCATTTTGACCGGAAAATAGTTTGTTATAAGTATTCTGTTATATGAGATCTCCTTTAATAGGCCTAGAAATACATCGAGTTTCCACGATACTCGGGAAAGAAAGCTCGAACGCTTTTCATTTGCACATTTACTGCAGTGCTCATCAATACACGAACAGAAACTCACCTCTTCCTTGCAGAAAAATGATGCAATAACGTTACAAAACACACACACAACATTCTAAAAATCATTTCGTACTTGGGAGGCAAGGGAAAAGCGGAAGAAGTAGAGAAAAAGAAGCAGACATTGCACAACAGAGTGCTTCTACCCCGACTCAAAACGAAATAGGGTACTGTTTATAGTGGCAGCTGGCTACAGTGTGTGATACATAGCTAAGCTATACTCACGCTCCCCAGCCGGCCACACATGGGGATACCACGGCGATCGATGTAAACATCCACGGTCCGTAGGCGACAGGGATTCAGGCGCGCGAAGTTCCATTCGGCGTACACAGTACGCAAGCAGCGAATTGCATGTGCGCACACTACTAGTATTCTATAATAGACTAGCAGCACCCGTGGAAATCCACGGGTTTGAGGGGTTTTATTTTTTTTTCTGATAGATACGATTTTGCACATTTTTATTGATGAAATAAAAAGATTTTTTTCTCATTCTTTCGTTACTTGTGCTCGATCTCTTCTACCCATGACCACCACCCCTCGACACACACACAAACACACATTTCCACCCCCGCAGAACAAAACAAAAACAAAACAAACAAAACAAACAAAAAACAAAACAAAACCCCAAAACAAACATTCAGGGAAAAATTACCAAAAACGCTTATGAGATTCTCCGGAAGTTCTGCCCACAGATTCTTCCCGTCGGAATGGGGAGATAGTATTGACGCAATGACTTTAATATTAATACCCCCTGCTCTTGCATCCATGCAGGCACCCGAGGGAATCCACGGCTGGTCTCAAGGCCTAGCATTTTTTTTTTCATTCCTATTTCTTCCCACGTTATTAGAGAAAAATATAATATTTTTGATCGTCTTCAATATGCTCCCTCCTTTTTGTTTTTAATCACCAAAACTTGGTTTGATAGATCATAGAACCATCCGTTTATCTGCTTCAGACTATACATCATCATTATTATTATCATATCTTTATTCTCATTAGGCCCCTATTGTTATATTGCTATTATAATTATTATTGTTTTTTGTGGAGGGGGATCATAGTCATTAGGTTTTATAAGTATTAGGCACCCGTGGAATCCACGGGTCTCAGGGCTTCGTATTTTTCCTTTGATATTTCTTCAACCACGTTATGAGAGAAGAAATACACAAAGAATATTTTCGTCTTCATTTGCTCCCTCATTTCTGTTTTCATAATCAAAACTTGGTTTGATGGATCTAGAACCACCCGTTTATCTGATACTGTTCATTGTTTTTATTATCATAATTATCATTATAATTATTATTATTATTATTATTGCTATTGTTATTTTGTGGGAGGGGAGATCATAGTCATTCGGTTTTATTATTTTATATTATTCATTGACATGGGGATGAATCAAGGGAATTAAGGAAAAAAGTTTATCGGTCAAGGATAGTGAATATCTTTTTTTCCGTCATGTCAAGGTTACTCTACGACTGATATACGTTTCAAATAGCTTCATTATCATTGCTATTTCCTTTTAAACATCAAAACAATCCTGTACCTGTTTGTGTCTCTTCCGCCCACTCTTAAGTTATAGATCATAGCATCCCCTCCCCATTCATTTGCATTGGCCTATTGTTTTATTATCATTATTTCAGTGTATTATTGTTATTGTTATTATCATTATCATTACTAAAATTACTATTATCATTTAGGGGAGAAGAGAGAGTAGAGTCATAACATAGGAATGATCAACCAAAGGAGGCGGAAATGTTAATTTGTTAAGAATTGTAAAAATCTGTATCCCACATTTTTCTGCTCTTGATAAAAAGCTTTTCTGAAGACAGTCCTGCGCAAACTGTCCAAAACTGCTTCACTGCACTAACATACGTAATCTTGTGCTGAGTAGGACTACTTCATATATAGACCCCTAGTGTTTTTGTTATTATTGTGCTGAGAGAAATGAAATATTTTCGTCTTCGTTTGCTCTCTTCTTTTTGTTTTTATCACTAAACCTTGGTTTGATGGATCATAGAATAACCTGTTTATCTGCTTCAGACTGTACATTTATATTATCATTATTACCATAATCATTAATGTCCTTCTTCTGCTTCAGACGGTACATTATCATCATTATTGTTATTATTAGTATTATAACTATCACTATTATTATTATCATTATTATTATAGTATTATTATTATCATCATTATTATATTATCATTATAATCATCATTGTTATAATTGGGGAGGGGGAGATCATAGTCATTAGGTTTAATAAGTAGGCACCCGTGGGAATCCATGGGTCTCAGGGCCTCGTATTTTTCTTTAATATTTATTTTCCCACGTAATGGGAGAAAGAAGAATATTTTTGTCGTCATTTGCTCCCTCTTTTTTATTTTTATCACCAAAACTTGGTTTGATGAACCATAGAACCACACATTAGATGTCCATTTGTAACTTCAAAAATTGGCGGTCAGCAAAGCGAGGGTTTCATATTATTCATATTCATATTATTCGCCGCGTTTTTAGTAGTCAAAAAGAAAGAACTTTACTATTTTCTCCTTTCTTCCTTTGCACCCTCTTCTATATACCCATGGCCAGTGCCTTATATACGGCACTGCCCATGGCCATCCCCTCCTAACACCTGAGCTGAGGAGCCGGTCCATGGAATGGGACTTTAAAATAACCCCGCTTGCTGTTATCACAGATCAACTTAGCAGCACCCGTGGAAATTCGAGGATTGTCATCTTTGCCCAAAGATTCTTCCCGTCGAAGCACCGGGGGGGGGGGTGCCATTGACATTTTGCCCTGCATATCTCCCCCTTCCCCATGCCATTCGCCCTCAGTCTCGACGCCCGTTGAAAAAAAAAAACAAAAAAAAAAAAAAACAAAAAAAAAATACATGAGCCCTATCTGTCCCCAACGCACACACATCTTTTCTCTTCATGAAAAAGCTGAAAAGTGGCGTATGTCATGAATAATATTCATTTTACCACGTACGTCATTTAAAAAAAATGCAACCCACACAACGATAATATGCTCACATATCCTCGCCCGTTTATCTGCTTCATACTGTACATTATCATTATTTTCATTATTTTATGAATACTATTATTGTATCATCATTCAATAAATATTATTTTGGGAGGGGAGATGATATAGTCATTATAGGTTTAATAGGTAGGCATCCGTGGGTATTTATTCATATTATTTTTCGCCACGTTTTTGGTAGTCAGAAAGAAAGAATTTTATTATTTTCTCCTTCCTTCTTTTGCACCCTCTTCTACCCATGGCCATCCCCTCCTAACACATGAGCTGAGGAGCTGGTCCATGGAATGGGACTTTAAAATAACCCCGCTTGCTGTTATCACAGATCAACTTAGCAGCACCCGTGGAAATTCGAGGGTTGTCTTCTTTGCCCAAAGATTCTTCCCGTCGAAGCAAAAAAAAAAAAAAAAAAAACAATACATGAGCAAAAAACATGAGCCCTTTCTGGCCCCAACGCACGTACACATCTTTTCTCTTCATGAAAAAGCTAAAAAATGGCGGATGTTATGAATAATATTTATTTTTTAACACATCATTTAAAAAAAGAAATCCCACACAACGACAATATGTTTACATAATCCTCACCCGTTTATCTGCTTCAGACTGTACATTATCATTATTGTTATTATTATGAATACCATTATTACATTTAATTTCATTTAATAAAATTAGTTTGGGAGGGGAGATAATAGTCATTATAGCTTTAATAAGTAGGCACCCGTGGGAATCCATGGGTCTCAGGGCCTCGTATTTTTTCTTTAATATTTCTTTTTCCACGTAATGGGAGAAAGAATATTTTTGTCGTCATTTGCTCCCTCTTTTTTATTTTTATCACCAAAACTTGGTTTGATGCACCATAGAACCACACATTTGATGTCCACTTGTAACTTCAAAAATTGGCGGTCAGCAAAGAGAGGGTTTCCCCCGCGTCCGCTCGTCTTATGAATATTCATATTTACAGCAGCCATAGTAAACGAATGAACAGCGGCGCGTGTACTCTGATATGGAAGGGTACGATCGGCAAGGACAAAATTTAAGTGGATATTTAGCCGTCCTGAACAGTCTGAGTACAATGATACCCGACTTGAGAGTAAATTAAATGACATACCTGAGCTGCAGTATCCTGCAGTTGTGCAAAATACAATAAAATAACAGCATTCGTTGTTTTCATTTGGGCACGCCAATGGCGAACGTCGCCGTACGTAAATGCCCTTGTACTAACAATGACCGCGCCGTGTATTGATATACCCAAGGAGGTATACCTCCTTGATATACCATAATGAGTGTCCATATCACGCGCACGCAGATAGTGTTTCGTGTAACCATCGTCAATACATACACAGGCTCAGGCCACACACTGGCATACCGTACCCGAGAGTACATTGTGTGTGTGCGTGCGTGTCCGCCGGAATATGACAGAGATTTCGCTGCACGCCATCATCTTTTTGACTTTAGTATCCCCATTGTCTCTGCAAGCTAAAAGATGGACGATCGAGAAAGCAGGAGTCCAGCGCAGGATCGGTGAATATTAAAACGCTCGGCTTTGACGTCACGCACAAAAATGCATTATGCATCTATCTAATTAATTTTTCTTTTTCGTCCTCGACGTCGACACGGCGGCGGAGCGGGGACGAAACCCGCGCCATTCGATGCAGGATACTCTCCCGCGGCCGACGGCACCGGTCGCAGCTCCCCGGAGCCGACGGCTCGGGAGGAGATAGACAATCCAGCAACGCCGGAATAAAACAGGAAATACATAAGGCCGCGACAACAACAACAACTTCGCCTATTATATATATAGAAGATAGGAACACGTACATACACACGTCGGGTACACACAGACCATGGAGCTACCATGCACAGACACACACACATGCGGGCAACGTGGGCCGGCTGGAGAATGAAATATGTTCAGTGTGTAGTCTATATTGCAATTGCAGGGATAATAACTTCGAGCGTCAGGGCTCGCTGCGCGCGCCGAGGCTGCTCGCGCTCGTCAATAGTGTGATTGTGTACATAAACTATGATTCTGTCTAGTCTTGAAACGTGATGAGGCTATACGGCAAAAAAACTTAAGGAGCCAGCCGGGCTTTTTTCATACATTTCTGGGGAGCCCGTAGCGATTCTGGGGAGCCAATGGTCCCCGGGCTCCCGCTAAGGTCGAGCCCTGCCTCCAGTACACACACACGGGGAAACAACATATTACTCTGTTACGACCACAATCACTCTGAGAATGATCGCACAAAAAGAAACAATCAACTAATGTTCAGGCGATTTATTAACAGTGATATTGTGGGTACAGACTCGTAATCGGTTTTCACATCAGTACAATAATGATCAATAGAAACAATTACAAATCGGTCATGGAATCACTTACATGCATCCAAATCATAAAGAACAAAGTCCCTACAGTTCCCCGGTAGTGTCCAGATACAATGTTCGATTGCACAGATGAATGATCCGCGACGCACCAATGAATGATTCCTCCGACGTAAATCCCGAGGCGCTGGTTGCAATAATCCGTGTTATAAATCCGGGGTAAAGTCCACGATACTAAATGTCCACGGCGAAACGTGCAAAATCCAAACGTTATGACGACCACGTCCAGTTGATGCGTTGAATGATGATTCACTTTATAATGTCCAGCAAGGAATCCAGCCCGTCACAGCTTTGCCGTAATAATGTCCGTTGACACTAAAATATGGAGTCTATCTCCAATGTAGGCAAATTAATTCTCTGCAGGCAAAATGTCTCCCAGGCCTTATCTCCACAAACACAGTTTGTATAGCAGGTCAGCAGGTAACACAGGACTGACTTTAACAAGTCCCTTCAGAGCCAGAAGTGACGTAACTCTCAGAGCAGAGGTGTTGGGTACTCTCCCTACTGCAGAATTTCTCCGGCTTATATACTATCCATTCACCCCTTTCTAGTACATTCTGTAATTTTCTCCAACCTGGGGCTACATACCTGAACATACTAGCAAGTCCAAATTCCAGGAATCCTGGATGACTCATTTCCTAATATGTGCATAACATCATTGCCAAAATTAACTACCAATCACATTGGGCTACAAGGGCAGTGCCTCACTCAGCCAGCACTTCCCAGAATTTTCTGGAATGGGTTAAATCATTCCAGATTGAGTGAGCTATAATGTATTTCCTGTCACATGCATACATGTACTGTAGCTACATTGTATACCATGTAGAAAATTCTCCACTGATCTGGTCAGCCTGTATGTACTATATCTATATCATATAGAATGTTCTCCATTATTCTGGTCCACCTGTGTACATACACATTAAAACAACCATGCATACAGCCTTGATACTTGTACATAACTACTTGTGTGTACATTTGTGACACCATCCCCCATGGGAAAAAGAAAGCCTTGCTGTAGCAAGGGTTTCTTTTACCTTCACACTTTCTCATTGTTATTTACAATGAATGTGAAGTAAAATCCAAATCAAGCAACCATAATCACATACTATCACAGGCCTTTTAAATAGCCTCATTACTTCCATGTTCTCTTTTCATGGATACCATCTACATTGATATTGCTTGTATTCTTGAAACTTATACAATCATGTCAAACTTTTTGCATACATTAATGGATATGCTAAACACATACAATGTAAATGATATGCGGTGAAAACTTTTCACCTTTGATACTCTCCATATTACACTCTTGACAAAGCGTCAGCAATTACATTATTTTTGCCAGCCACATGTTTGATTTTGAGTGCATATGGCTGCGTCATCATGCTCCATCTGAACAATCTGTTGTTCTTCATTTTGAACCGGTCTAAAAAGACCAAGGGGTTGTGGTCAGTATAGACCGTGATCTCCCCTTTGCTATTGGTCAAGTACACTTCATATTGCTGGAGGGCAAGGATGAGACTGAGAGCCTCCTTCTCGATAGTTGAGTACTTCTTTTGGTATGCGTTCAACTTTTTGGAAAAGTAGCTAACCGGACGTTCAGTGCCTTCTTCATCTTCTTGGAGCAAAACCGCTCCCACTCCTACATCACTAGCATCTATTGCCACTTTGAATGGCTTTTGGAAGTCAGGAGCTGCCAAAACAGGCTCATTAGCAAGGACTGCTTTTAGTTTCTCGAAGGCTCTTTGACACTCATCAGTCCAGGTGTACTTTGCCTTGCCCTTCAGCAGGTTTGTTAGGGGGGTGACTACAGTGCTGAAATTTGGTACAAATTTCCTGTAGAAACCAGCCATGCCCAGAAATCTGAGCAACTCCTTCTTGGATTGGGGGATGGGAAAGCCTAGTATAGCTTCTACCTTGGCTTCTCTTGGCAATACCTGTCCTTGACCGACTACATGCCCGAGATACACCACTTTGGCCTTTGCAAATTCACTCTTTGCCAGATTAATCACCAATCCGGCCTCCTTGAGTCGATCAAAAAGTTGCCGCAAGTGTGTAATGTGCTCCTGCCACGTGTCACTATACACTAGAATGTCATCAATGTATACTACACAGTTGTCAAGCCCGGCAATGATTTGGTTTGTCAGCCGTTGGAAGGTGGCCGGAGCGTTTTTCATGCCAAATGGCATTACTTTGCATTGGAACAAGCCATCTGGTGTGGCAAAGGCAGAAATCTCCCTGGCTTTGTCGGTCAAGGGCACTTGCCAGTATCCCTTTAGAAGGTCTATTTTACTGACATATGCAGAATTTCCGACCCTGTCAATGCAGTCTTCTAGTCTGGGAATGGGGAAAGAGTCTGTTTTCGTCACGGCATTCACCTTTCTGTAATCTATACAGAATCTTTGAGACCCCTCCGGTTTGGGCACCATGACGATTGGGGAGCTCCAACTGCTTTTACTCGGTTCTATTATGTCATTGTCTAGCATGTATTGAACCTCTTCCCTTACTTTTTGCAGTTTGCTCGGGTTTAACCTGTAAGGGTTTTGCTTGATAGGGTCAGCATCTCCTACATCAACATCATGTACAGCCAGAGGGGTGCAACCTGGTTTGTCTTTACACACTTCTTTGTACTCATGTAACAGACTAGTCACATCTTTCCTCTGATTTTCAGGTAGGTAGTTCAGTGCCTCATCTACTTTCCCTAACATCTCTGAGTTAGACAACCTGGCACTAGAGGGCTCACTTCCATTCTCATCTTGAGCTTCTCCCTCTTCATCTACTTCTTCTTCTACCACCTGAGCTACGCCTACCGGCTGACTAGCCTTTCTCTCATAGTACTCTTTCAGCATGTTTACATGACACACCCTCTGATCTTTTCGTCTGTCTGGCGTACTGATCACATAGTTCACATCATTGAGTTTCTTTTTGACACAGTATGGGCCACTGAACTTGGCTTTCAGTGGTTCACCTTGTATGGGCAGCAGTACAAGAACTTTGTCACCTGGTTTGAAGGTTCGGGCTTTGGCATTTTTGTCTGCCTTTCTCTTCATTGAATCTTGTGACACTTTCAAGTGTTCCCTAGCTACCTCACAAGCCTTTGAAAGCCTTTCACGAAACTTTGACACATAGTCAAGTAGGTGGACCTCATCATCCTCAGTCATGAATTTCTCTTTGATGAGCTTCAGTGGGCCCCTAACTTCATGACCGTACACCAACTCAAATGGGCTGAAACCCGTCGACTCATTTGGGGAGTCCCTTGTTGCGAACAGCAGGAAAGGGATGCCCTTATCCCAATCCTCGGGATACTCCTCACAAAATGCCCTAATCATTGTCTTTAGGGTCTGGTGGTAGCGCTCCAACGCACCTTGGGATTGGGGATGATAAGCTGACGACTTCAGCTGCTTCACACCCAAACAATACATCACCTCTTGAAATATGCCTGACATGAAATTTGACCCTTGGTCAGACTGCACTTCCTTGGGCAACCCATACCTAGTGAAAAACTGCACTAGAGCATCTACCACAGTCTTAGCAGTGATATTTCTCAATGGGATAGCCTCTGGAAACCGTGTAGACATATCCATGATTGTCAAGAGGTACTTATGACCCGACCTAGTCCTAGGCAAAGGTCCAACACAGTCGACTAAAACCCGACTGAATGGTTCATCAAACGCAGGTATCGGAATCAACGGCGCCGGCTTCACTGAATGCTGTGGCTTACCAGCCACCTGACATGTGTGACAAGTCTTGCAAAACTCGGCCACATCCACATTCAACCCTGGCCAATAGAAATGCCTCATGATCCGATCCTTTGTCTTTCTGATGCCTAAATGGCCGCCAACTGGTAACTCGTGAGCAATCCTCAAGATCTCACCGCGGTAACTGGGAGGGACAACAACTTGACGGACCACCGTCCAATCCTCATCAGCTGGCCTATGGGGAGGTCTCCACTTCCTCATCAAAATGCCATCTTTGACATAATAGCACTCAGGGACCTTTTCAGCCTCAGCCTCAGAACACGCCGTCTGAGACAAGCCTTTTAACTCAGAGTCTGCCTGCTGTGCTTCAACCAAGGAAGACTTGCTAAACAGCCCATCACTGTTAGCCTCGGAGCCTAATACAGCAACCCCATCATTCAAATCCTTGAAAAAGGTTTCTGCCAACCAAACACCGGAATTCTCCTCCACATCAACAGAATCCGCATCATCCTGAACAGCTCTACGAGCCTGAGACCTAGTCACAACACAATCTGGGAAAATCCCAGGAAACTCCTCCTGCAACTGCTCAGTTTCAGCAACCACCACTGGTTTATCCGAAACAACTGGAGACGCAACCACCTTGTCCCCAGCCAAGTCATTCCCCAACAGGAAATCAATGCCTACCATGGGCAACTCAGGAACAACTCCAACAGTGACAGGACCAGAAACTAGGTCACACTTCAAATCCACTCTATACAGTGGTACTGACATATAACTGCCATCAACAGTCTGAATCAAGACTTTTGCATTTACTGCACTATCTGGTGGAAAAGTCATACCACCATCCACCATCAACGACTGAGAGGCCCCCGTATCCCGCAGGATGACTACTGGTTTACCTGCCTCACCAGAAGTACATGGGGTCACCTCACCATCAAACAAAAAGCAACGATAGCTCTCATCCACCTGCTTAGTCCTATCTTTGAATTTGGGAGATCGACTTTCAATGGCCTGTGTTTCACTGAACGGGACACTATTTTCGGGTAGGACACTTTTTGACATGACAAATCCCATGTCCTTCTTCGTTTTGTTTTGCAACTTCCAACACTGTGACTTTACATGCCCTGTCTTATTACAGTGAAAACATTTGATGACATTTGCACTTGTACTGGACCCTTTGTCAGATTGAGGCTTTGGTGCCGATGAAGTTTCAGAACTCGTGCCTTTTTCAGAACCAGCATTCTTTGGATTGCTCGACTGATTTTTGTCTCTCTTATTTCCAGAGAAATTCCTGAAAGGTGGTCTGTTGTCATTTCTGTGGGTCAGCTCATACTCATCAGCCATCAAAGCTGCTTTATGCAAACTTGTCACTTTGTGATCATCCAAATGCGACCTCACACTGAAAGCAACACTCTTTTTGAATTCTTCCAAGAGAACAACCTCACGTAGGTTATCAAAATCCTGATCCACTTTCAGGGATCTGTACCACCTATCAAACATCATTTCTTTTTCACGAGCAAACTCAACATGTGTCTGGCCTGGTTTGCGGTACGAATTTCTGAACTTATGTCTGTATGCCTCTGGCACCAACTCATAAGCATTCAACACTGCCTTCTTGACTGTAGCATAGTCACGTGATTGCTCTTCAGAGAGAGATGAGTACACATCAGCTGCTTTGCCGACAAACACACTTTGAAGGAGCATGGGCCAAAATTCCTGTGGCCATTTCAAACTGTTAGCCACCTTCTCAAATGACACAAAGTATGCATCAACTCTGTTCTCTTCAAACTTTGGCACCAATCGAATGTTCTTGGCCAAATCAAATTCAGGAGGAGCCCTTTCACGATTTTCAACAGTATGTGCATGAGCCATTTCCATCTCACGCAATTTCACTTGTTGCTCCACTTCGAATTTCTTAATTTCCAGTTCCTTTTCTCTCAATTCCATTTCTCTAGCCCTTTGCTCTCTTTCTATTTCTCTTTGTTCTCTGTCTCTTTCCATTTCTAATCTCATCTTCTCTTTCTCTAGTTCTAGTTCCCTTGCTCTTTCTCTCTCCTTGATTTCCAATTTAGCAAGCTCAAGCCGTATTTGATCTGAAATTTGAGCTTGAACTGGAGTGTCAATTTCTTCTTTGAGCTCCATGTGACCAGCTACTAAGTCAAGAATCTCTGCCTTTCTTACACCTTGTGGAACATCAACATTTAAATGCTGTGCAATAGCAGTCAAATCACATTTGCGTAACCTTTGCAAATCTTTGAGGGACAAATCTGTCCTCTGAACAAATGCCTGAACATCCATTGTACTGATTGACATTGTCACAATGTATTACACACAATATGCAATTGAACAATCAACTCACTGGTATTTTGTCTGTACCAATATTCTGGATTCCGGAACGTTCCAAATTCTAAGTTTTGGCTTTAAATTCACTTCTCGGACACAAGCCCCCAATTTTGTTACGACCACAATCACTCTGAGAATGATCGCACAAAAAGAAACAATCAACTAATGTTCAGGCGATTTATTAACAGTGATATTGTGGGTACAGACTCGTAATCGGTTTTCACATCAGTACAATAATGATCAATAGAAACAATTACAAATCGGTCATGGAATCACTTACATGCATCCAAATCATAAAGAACAAAGTCCCTACAGTTCCCCGGTAGTGTCCAGATACAATGTTCGATTGCACAGATGAATGATCCGCGACGCACCAATGAATGATTCCTCCGACGTAAATCCCGAGGCGCTGGTTGCAATAATCCGTGTTATAAATCCGGGGCAAAGTCCACGATACTAAATGTCCACGGCGAAACGTGCAAAATCCAAACGTTATGACGACCACGTCCAGTTGATGCGTTGAATGATGATTCACTTTATAATGTCCAGCAAGGAATCCAGCCCGTCACAGCTTTGCCGTAATAATGTCCGTTGACACTAAAATATGGAGTCTATCTCCAATGTAGGCAAATTAATTCTCTGCAGGCAAAATGTCTCCCAGGCCTTATCTCCACAAACACAGTTTGTATAGCAGGTCAGCAGGTAACACAGGACTGACTTTAACAAGTCCCTTCAGAGCCAGAAGTGACGTAACTCTCAGAGCAGAGGTGTTGGGTACTCTCCCTACTGCAGAATTTCTCCGGCTTATATACTATCCATTCACCCCTTTCTAGTACATTCTGTAATTTTCTCCAACCTGGGGCTACATACCTGAACATACTAGCAAGTCCAAATTCCAGGAATCCTGGATGACTCATTTCCTAATATGTGCATAACATCATTGCCAAAATTAACTACCAATCACATTGGGCTACAAGGGCAGTGCCTCACTCAGCCAGCACTTCCCAGAATTTTCTGGAATGGGTTAAAGGTCCAGTTTACCTTTGGGAGCAGTGATTTCAAAAATGTTCAAGATATCACATTTGATTCATATGTGTAGGTCTGTTGTATCATAAAACATCCTACCATATAAAATTTTTGCAATAAAGCCTAAAATATAAGGAGATATCAGTGTTTTTCTCAATAAACCGTAACTGTATACGCTTTAGTCTGGAAACATTTTTATTATAACTATTGTTTATATTTTGTGTATTTAACAACACTTGACATCAATTACACGGATTCAAATTTTTACAGTGGTTGTTTCTATCCCTAAATCACATTTTAGAACTATTTTAAAGCACTAATGCTGGGTTTTTGTTTCATATGCAAAAGGTAAATTGTGCCTTTAAATCATTCTAGATTGAGTGAGCTATAATGTATTTCCTGTCACATGCATACATGTACTGTAGCTACATTGTATACCATGTAGAAAATTCTCCACTGATCTGGTCAGCCTGTATGTACTATATCTATATCATATAGAATGTTCTCCATTATTCTGGTCCACCTGTGTACATACACATTAAAACAACCATGCATACAGCCTTGATACTTGTACATAACTACTTGTGTGTACATTTGTGACATACTCAATCAAATAAATTGTCATTACACATGGCAGAGATATGAGATCAGCCATGACAGCAATCACTACCTTTCCAAATACAGACAGCAATACAAGTGTTGCTTTTTTCCAATTACTCGCATGAATTTCAATCAAATCGGTTGTCTGAAAGCATCAATATGGATGGCGACTTTTATATTGTTGTTCAAAACAAATGCACTCTTCACAAGAGATAGCAGCTTACACTGCCTGCATGATCTGAAACTGAAGTTTGCCATCTAACATTACAGGTGAATGCAGGGTTGCATTACGCTACATACTGTATACACTGTATAAAGCTGTTATTTTGACATATGGATATTTTTGCAAATGAGGTCACAGCATTTTCGCAAGATGTTGTTTTCGCGAATTGAAACCAATGCTTATTGTAAATGCACTAATACCCTTGTACAAGCTGTTATTTTCGCGTACAGGTATTTTCGCAAATGAGCAGGTCATAGACATTTTCCTGAGATGTTGTTTTCGTGAATTGACACCAAGGGTAAATTGTCAATGCGCTATTACCCTAGCGCATGGCAACATTTTTGTGAGTTGTTAAATTCACTAAACTTAAACCCTCGCGAATGTAACTGCTTATACAGTATCTTTCAAGTCATAACCGCGACTCGACGTGGGAGCTATACAACATGTGCTGTGGCACGTTGAAAGAAGCCAGTTGAAGAAGTTTAGAAACTATGCATGTGACCCGCTACAACAAAAGGATCCTAAAGTCGCTGACGGGCGAGCCAACCATGGCCCAGAAAAAAATGCTATTTTCAGGCCTTTCCTTTGATCATTTAGCTTCGAAATTTCGGCAGATGATAGAAAATACAAATGTACATTAGAGTACAAAATTATGTTAAAAACAGAAATCCGAACGTTTTGACAGATTTGGTGATCTGACTTCAAACTCTATTTTCTCGGCTCACCCATCAGCGACTTTTAATAGGATCCTTTTGTTGTAGCGGGTCACATATGTGTGTCTGCATTTGTCTTAGTCATGTGCATTCTACCAACTGCATTTCTTGCCCAACTTCATTTAACTTGCCATAAATCATTGCCTTTCATGTCGTTGCTAAAAACATCATCACTCTTCACGAGACCCCAGTCTGAAACTGAAGTTAGTCGTCTAATATTATGCGTCATACAAAGTAACCAGGAACTGAAAATCAATACCTTTAGAGTCTACAATGAATATGGCAAATTGAAAGAAGTCTTTGAGAAGTGTTGGTGCATGTCTACTTCAGTACTGTACGAGCTGAAATTTTCGAGGTGGTTTTATTTTCGCGAATTTCGCAAATCGCCTTTGAACCGCGAAAATAACATCACGCGAAAATAACAACGTGCGAAAATAAAAACATGTGAGACCCTCGCAACCACGAAATTAACAACACGCGAAAATGTCCTCCAAGTAGCAATTCGCGAAAATGTCTGTACGCGAAAATATCAGCTCGTACAGTATGTCTGTGTGTGTGTATCTTTGTAGGTTCGAGTGCATACCCAACTGTATACCCTGAAGCACAAAATATTACACAAGGCTCACAAGCGTTGTTCAAGAGTATGGAGATCATAATGGCTCATTTAGACACTCACATGCTCCCCAACTCACCATCTCAATGGATGCAAAAAAGCGTCCACGTACGTTCAAACCCACAACAAAATTCATTACATTGAATACCCGGTCTGAGCGCATCTTTCCTACCAGGGCAGCATGCGCTCCTTCACTCTGTGCAACGGCATGCTGTCTGTGCCAGAGGTCAGCACAAGCAGTAAGAAGAATGAAAGAAAGTAAGAAAAAAGGAAAAGAAGAAGACGAGAGAAGAAAAGTGAAGAAAAGCAATAGGGAGATGGTGAGAGAGAGAGAGAGAGAGAAAGCCTACACCTCGTGAGCATGTAATGTGAAATTAACAAACTCAATGTAGGCTAAACAAAGAAAGTTGATCATTGTGTTGCATTCTTCTTTAGAGTACATGGGTATGTACTCTCAACACCTGGATCATAATTGCACCTGTCTCTCATATTTAAACTACTGGTAGTTCCTTGACTTCCTCCATAACCCTCTTATCTTCATCACTATCAGAGCAAATCCATTGCAATATATACAACACCTGCTTGCAGCAATTTGTACAGTTAATTTTAAACCGACTTTGAACTTGCAGTACGTAGTCTTATTACATCCCATAATGGAATGTGCCCCGAATTTGCTCATTCCAACAACATACACATGTACACTGTATTTAAGCTACCATATCATTAGTTGAATAGGGGCCTAGATGGTCTACTGAGAATTCTTTACAAATGACATTTTAATAGGGTTAGAGTTCTTTCGAAGTCAAAATTGTGTAAATTACAGCCCTAAAATACAACCCCTACCCTGGTCCCTTGGCCTTGCCAATTGCCCTACAGCCTTGGCCTTGTCCACAATAACCGGACAGCATGGTAATTTTGGACGCACACATCTCTGCATACAGATGACATTCAATATGCACAGGACTTCATAGACCAGCCTCACTGAGCGCTGTATAGGGGTCGAAATCGCCAAAAAATGCAACACAAAAATGTAGAAACACTACAAATTTCAAATTTCACCTCAGATTTACTAAGAAGATGTCAAACTACATTGTATCACAAGGTTCTATCACATTTAATTGTTCAAAAATTTTCATGTTAGACCTTTTACTGTGCAAAACGAAATTTGAGCCTCATTTGCCAATTTTCTCTGTCGTCTGCTTGGTACAAATATGTATGGTGAATTGTGGGTATGAATCGAAATTCCGGTGCATGGACAAGATGTGAAAGACATTGATTATAATTTACATGCACTTGTATATTCCATTGTGAAAATTGTGTCCGGAATTAATGCAATTTTACACTGTGCTACAAAATAACTTTTTGTAACTGGTTAGAGGGGTTAACTTCAAGTCTATTTTCCAAAAATTGGAGGGGGAGGGGTGGAGTGAATAATTTAGACCCTAATGCAAGCCCCCCCTGATTCGACTACAACGCCGTCCGTAACATGTTGTTAGAAACCTATGTGATTTTGCGCGCGGTTGAACCTTAGCACGGGAGGTTGAACCTTGGTGCGGGTGCCGCAGGTCTACATAATTTGCGAAATTTGTAATTTTCAGGGCTTTGTGAATAACTATAAACATTAGTGTTATTTTGGCAGAAATTTCATCCTCTGATATGAGTACAGAATTCAGAGCCACCAAAAAAATTATCAAAAAAAGCATCTGGCGACACGATCCATGCCCACTCTCCTACAGTTCCTTGTAGACGTTCTAAATATCAAGTAAAGTTTACATATAGGTGGTCTCGAACTTAAGAAGTAGAACACAGTAGAAACAAGAGAAGCACTCTTGATAGTCTGAGAGCGCAGACCTCCGCCAAGCAGCTTATTTCTACCCACTTGTTCTTCCACAGAGATCAGTGATCGATTTCCACCCATACATGTACGTACTACCGTTACATTGTATGCATGCTGTAAGTCGCCCGATTTCCCAACATGGAAGCCTTTTGTTGCGTCATCAATATCCAGTCGCGTGGCGCACCTCACCCCAGCAGAAACTAGACGCACTCTAGTGCGCGTATGAAAACCTAAAAAATGCGCAGCTTGAACTCCCACGTTCATTGACCCTACCTGCCAAAATATTGAAAATCCTTTATAAAATCCACAAATCATGGATCACTACCAAAATTTAGGCAATCATGCACTTTGGGCCATAAAGTGCATGACTACCACAATTTAATCATCTGTTTCTTGTGTCATTCTCAATCTTTCCTGTAAGTTTCGGAAATTGTGCACTTTACGGCCCTATATTATCGGTACCTCATTCGCCGTACTCCATGGTGATATCCCATCAACCACCACGCACTGAGCAGCTGGCGAGCTTCTCTTGCTGTATGGAGTGCACTTTGACAAGTGATAAGGTCACTAAAAGCCCCCCTCACTCACTGCGCTTTGGTGAACTGCGGAGCCGACACATGGGATTGTGCTATCGTGTGCCTTTACTCTCTGCTGCAGGATTATCGAGCTTTACATTTGTAATGTTTCATCGCAGAAAATTGCAATGATCATGACGAAAAGTATGAGAAAGTTGGCAGTAGTCTGTGATACAGTAGATTCCATTTTTGAACATCCTAGCTAGCCACAACAGTTACGTGAATATTTCTATTCCGATCCAACCCCATCACAAATCGCGCAAAAACCCAACCACACGGCGGGCGAGGCTTCTGTGTGTGTGTGTCCATGTATTGGCTGCCCTTAAATCGGTATACACAGTCCTGTCGCTGTACACAAGTGCGTGCTTGGTGCGTCGCACTGTATCTGGTTGGGCTAGTAGAATGGTAAACTGTGCTGTGTAGACAATATGAACACTAACAGTAACTGATGAGTTGGGATAAGATTTGGGGGGCTTTTTATTATCATTTCACAGAATAATTTTGCCAAGGCCATGAGTGGACATACTGTAGAATGTCCTCTGCTATACATGTAGGTTAATTAATGATCCCCTGCTTAAGATGTAATGCAGCATTCTTTAAAATCATGATTGAAGGACGAAAGTTTACCACTCGTTGCTTTCCGTTGTGTGCCAACTATGCACAGCACCCCGTTTGTCTCTGCTCGCGCTTGTGGCGTACCGTATAGTGCTTTCATCAAGCACACCCACGTTGACACATACACACTGCATCCAAATGCGAAATCTCACACACATGCACACAGTACAGTACCAGAAGACATGCTGTCGAACCCGCGGTGCCTGATAGGTCTACTCGATTTTCGCGAGCACTGCTCGATTAGGGTAAAATCTCGCACCGATAATATAGGGCCGTAGAGTGCACAATTGAACGAGTTTCATCCAAATCCATTCACCACTTCAGAGTTTGAATCTATTTTGCACATGGACAAACAAACAAACCAACGCCACGGTAAAGCGAAGTGTCCAAGGTTCGACCTCCCGTGCCAAAATTTGACCATACGCAAAAGCATAGGTTTTAGATGTAGGGCCTAGCGGGCAATCAAATTTTGGACGCCATTACGGTTGAATTATGGGCCGCTTGCTGCCTTTACAGAGTAGACTCTAACCTCCTCCCTTGGCAGAGGTACATGTATTTCATAACGTCAATTACCATATAGTCGCCACTTGCATGTATTTCCTATGCACTCCCAGGTTGGCGAACTAATGATAGGCACTGAATTTTAATAGTTTGCCGCCCATAGCGCACCTCACATTATACACACACTTCAATGTAGGATTCTAGGAATAGGATGCATTGTGCATCATTGCGTTTGAAAAACTTTGTAAATCTTTAATCTGCCACCTGAAATCCATTCGAAATCAAAAACATTCTTGCACTTGTCTATGTTTTTTTCACCTGTACTGTAGTGTTACACATGAAATCGAAAGTACAAATCTGGATTACAATTAGGCCTAGACCTAAGTTATTTGTGTTTTTATGGAGGAAAAAGGTGAATTAGGAATGTCTTGAGAGCGATGAAAATATGTCGCCCCAGCTGATCTCCGATCGCAGCGCGTGTTACATGCGATGCGCGATGTGACTGTCTGGTGGAGACTTTAGCCTTTAGGTAGTGGCCCCCGACTTAAACCCTTAGAACCTCTTTGCCAGCGTGAGGTGCAGACCTGCAGTAATTTAAAATTTAGGCCTAACCAATACAGTACACTAACAAGTAGAAAGTTAGGACGTGCAGTGACCGCAGTGGTAGCTGAGTGACCAACGCAATTGCAATGCAAATGGTGACGGGAGACACTTGAGCTTTTCAGGCAATTCACCATGACCGTGTTCACTAAGATTATTAAGATTTTAAGGCTAAAATTACCAACGGCAGCCACAAGACAGACAATCATGGAATAAGTTTACACGCATACATTATGTAACAGCATCAAGACAGTCACTCACCAATAGTGAATGAGCCAAGATAGTTGCTTGTTCTCGTAACTCGTAAGCCATCCGACAGTGCAGTCACTGCTGTGTGCGATGGCCTGGGTGAGTGTGCTATAGTAGCGCGCGATGGCTACGGGGCCGTGGGGACGAGCGACGAGTGTCTTGCAATGTTATGTGGACCCATTTCATGTCAGGGGGTAAACAACGTAGGCCCTATCTGGCAGGCAATAAGCGTCAATGGCTCTGCGATAAACAACACGGCAGCGTAATTTGTCAATGAGGTAGTTTCAGTCGGGGATTTCGGTCAAAGTTGCCAAACTAGTACTTCCTCATTTTAATTATTTAAGATATGATGTGTTAAGTTATGAGACAAATGATGTATCTAAAATAAATACAAATTAAGTTACATAAAAAAAAGTTATAAAAAAATTATCATACTGCTTTTCTTTTATGCCAAATTATAACACTACAGAAAATTCTTTTCACTATAAAACTTCTTCTGTCGCCAGCTTGTCGAACGTTTCACGCACACAAGCCAAAAGGTGTGACTACGCGCCATAATATAATTCTATGAATCCACTCTATTTCCCATAAGTGCGTGTCTTCTAGTATGCGCTGTTCGTATGAGATAATCCTGATTAATTTTTCTATTCAGATACTAAAATCATGGGTTAATCTCAAGAGTTAATCTGTATTTTTGCTGCCTTCGTGTGTAATCGGTGCGGATAAATATTATGTCCGGTATGTGAGAACACGCAGAAAATGTAGTCTGCTACCTCTCGCGAACAATTTGGACTGCATTAAAACTACGGGTTTCGAGGTTAAAATTAGATGATCATCGTCTCTAGAATACGGTTTCGAGGTTGAAATTAGATGATCATCGTCTCTAGAATGTGAACTAAGACGTGAAGGGAGCATCTATAGACGCAGAACAAGATGCAATGGCGTATCTAGGGGGGGGGGGGGGGGGGGCAAGGGAGGCACGTGCCCCGGGCGCCACTCCTTGGGGGCGCAAAAAAACGAAAAAAATAACGAAGAAGAAGAAAAAAAAAAGGAAAAAAACGAAGAAGAAGAAGAAAAAAAAGGAAAAAAAAAAAAAAAAAAACGAAGAAGAAAAAAAGAAAAGGAGAAGAAGAAGGGAAAAAAAAAACTCGCCCGGAAGGGGGGAGGGGGCAGAAAACCAAATCAAACAAGATAAAAAAAAAAAAAAAAAACATGATGATGACGCGGACAAATTGACAATGTTTATTGTGTTCACACAAAAATTCCATGTTCTGTGAGCTGAAATACAAACATTTTCGGCTTGCTTGCTGCGCTCGCTCGCCAAAATTTATATAAAAAAGAAGGTAAGAACAAAACGTGATGATGACAAAATGACAGTGTCTATTGTGTTCACACATGTCATTTTATATTTAGCAAGCAAAATGTTTCACGGAGCAGCGGCTGCAATTTCTTTCGTTCTGAAGCGATCGCCAATTGGATCAGAAGAAGGCGCCAACGGTTTCAAACATACGGTGGGGGGGGGGGGGGGGCGCAAAAAACCCCGAATCAAACAAGATAACAACAAAACGTAACGATGACGCGGAAATATACAAATTTCGGCTCACTCTCTCGTACTAATTCAGAGTATTTTTTCAAGTCCTCAGTTTGTTGGTATAAATCGTTATCTATAAGGCCGTCACTATATCTTGATTAGAATTGTAAGATTTAATAAGCAAAAAATGACAAGAGTTTCATGATTTGCAAGCTAAAATACAAAAATTTTCGGCTCGCTCGCTGCGCTCGCTCGCAAAAATTTGTATAAAAAAAAAGAGAAGAAGATAAGAACAAAACGTGACGATGACGCGAACAAAATGATAATGTCTATCGTGTTCACTCATGTCATTTTATATTTAGCAGGAAAAATGTTACACGGAGCAGCGACTGCAATTTCATTCGTTCTGAAGCGATCGCCGATTGGATCAAAAGAGGACGCCAACGGTTTCGAACATACGGGAGAGGGGGGCGCAAAAAAAAAGATAAGAAAAAAAAAAACGTAATGATGACGCAGAAATATACAAATTTCAGTATGTTGGTATAAATCGTTGTCTATAAGGTCGTCACTATAATTGTGAGATATAATAAGCAAAAAATGACAAAAATTCCATGTTTTGTAAGCTGAAAGACAAAAATTTTCGGCTCGCTCGCTGCGCTCGCTCGCCAAAATTTATATAAAAAAAGATATGAACAATACGTGATGATGACGAGGACATATACAAATTTCAGCTCACTCGCGCGCACTATTTTAGAGTATTTTTTAAAGTCCTCAGTTTTTTGGTATAAATCGTTATCTATAAGGCCGTCACTATATCTTGATTAGAATTGTAAGATTTGGTAAGCAAAAAATGACAAGAATTCTATGTTTTGTAAGCTGAAATACAAAAATTTTCGGCTCGCTCGCTGCGCTCGCTCGCCAAAATCTATCAAAATTCATTACATTTAAACCACCCTCAAAAGATCCCTTTTAAGTGCTTGAAAAAGCATCATGTGGACTTTGTTTTAAAGTCTCTACCGGGATGGTGCTGGGGTTGAACACTTTTTCAATAAATTAGGGGCGCAATTTTCGTGCTTGCCCCGGGCGCCGTTTTCCCTAGATACGCCACTGCTGGGATGTGCACATGTGCAGGGGCGCCGGGCGGATCTAGGAATTTCGTAAAGTGGGAGCGCCTTAACAAAATTAAAGGGAGGGCGCACCCCCCATTTTTCTTTTTATTTCTTCTGTTTTAACAAAAATTAAAGGGGGGGGGGGGGCGGCCGCTACACCCCGCGGGGATCCACCACTGGTGTGTGTGTGTGTGTGTGTGTGTGTGTGTGTGTGTGTGTGTGTGTGTGTGTGTGTGTGTGTGTGTGTACTATTTGCCGTAATGGTCACATCATTCGGCGTTGAGTCGTTTGCAGAGTGATACAGAGTATCGTTCATTGAGGCGCGAGAGATCCTCATGAAATTTACACTTGATTACAATCAACCAATTTAACATTGCATTTAAATCAGGGTCATTTTATATTCACACACGTTTTCATTATTTTGATATATTTTGTTGCAGTGTCTCGTCTTATAGTGTTTTACCACATTGAAACCATAGAAACAGACGCTACAGCGGGACAGTAGAACGGAGTGTTACTGAAACAATACAAAAGTCCGGGAAAATACAAGTTTGATGGAATGAAAACATTCTAGGGTAAATTGTAAAATAAGATTTTATCATTATTATCATTATCGTGAATTATTTGCCATATCAACGTATAGAATATGAATAGAAAGTCATATCACATGATATCAAGAATGTGGTGATTCTAGGTATAATACCTCAGGTTGCAAGGGGAGGGACATTTTTTGAAACCATTACGTAAAGATATAAGTATATGAAACATAATTGAGAGAGGGGGAGAGGAGAGGAGGGGAAGAGAGAGATAGAAGAAGAAGAAAAAAAAAAACAAGAAGAAGAAGAGAGAGAGATGAAGGAATAATGTTAGGAAATTTTATTGTGTATACGATATTGCATGTTACAAATTAAACTCGGGTCTCCATTGTCATGTCGAATTTTTCAAGACAGCTTCAGAGGCTAGTATGACGAAGCATTGTCATGAACTCACTGTGATAATATTTACATCTTTAATGACAGTATTGTTCTCTTACTCATTCACTTTAGCACGTTAATCTTTCAACATCAGATGCTTTCTTTGCGCACACGGAGTATAAATATCGCAATTCAGCCACTCAGCTACGAAGATGATTGAATACCTAAACCATGAATTGAATATTATGCAAAGCGACACACGATTGTCATGCAGTGATTGTGTTTGCTGCATCATTCACATTTTCTTTTAAAATAAAGATGTTAAACTATACCGAGAAGGGGTTGTGGTAAGTCACATGGCGGCAGATATACTTAAAATGGGTGACTGAATAGATTAACAATACTATTGTTAACCATAAAGACTACTGTGACAGCTAGTATAATCTCGCGTTTTGTATAAAGATGATTTTCGAATTTATATCTGGATAATAGACAGCAGTCATTTTCTGATAACTTTTCTTTTTGCTGACATGTCACCTCGATCACTGATAGTTGTCTTCTTTTTATACCTCTGCTGTAAGTGGCATGTAGAAAAAATGTAAGTATAATTTGCGTTTTTATAATGTTATAAAACTATACACGAAGCTGATATCACATACATGTGGATGCCCGAATATATGGAAGTATGAACATAACTCTGTCATACCAGGCTTCTACTTTGTTTAATTTCGCTTTTTCGAAATTAGGAATGAGGTCTGTCGTATTGATTCGTGTAATACGTGTAACTTTTATCCAAACATGATAAGTGAAGTGAAACTAATGACCATTATGAGTCGTAGGGACAATTACCGTATAGTTTCGCTTCACTTTCTCGTCTTGCAGAATATCATATTGATTTGTGTTCGCATCGATTGGTACCAGACAAAGAACAAGGAATTCTCCTTTTAACTCCAACGAGCTCTAACGATTAAAGGACAAGAATGGTAATGAATGGTGAGCACCTACAAAACCTAAGTAAATGGTGACTGTGATACCCTCTTGTTGAGTGCTTCGCTGCTACAGGCGATCGACCTTCTCTAAAAGAATGCCCGCTGTCATTCTAATGAGGCAGCGAAATGCAGTCTCCGGCAATCGATTCTGTGTGCGGTCTTAAATATCCACAAGAGGGCATCTCTATACATGTATTATCGATATACATGCATATAAATATAATCATGTTATATAGTGTGTGTGTGTATGTGTGTGTGTGTGTGTGTGTGTGTGTGAAGTAATGTAAAAAAAATTGGTATGAAAGGATTCAGAACAGTGCTATACCACAAGCAAGTGTATAATATGACATAATCGTATATTTACTCGCAGTCTCTCTCTCTCCCTCCCTCTCTTTCCTCTGTCTTCTTCTACCCCAAATATCTTCTCCTTTGTGCAAAGTCTGAATCGTAGCAAAGATAAAAGATTGAAGCAAAAGCATATTTGCAGAATGTGAAAGGTGGCTTGAGAATCAAAGAACAAAGCTACATCATGACACTACATGTATACGTAACCTTAATTCTTATAGGCAACATTCATGACAGTCCACATTTCAGGGTTAACTTCACAGCTGTATGTTGCAGAATGGAGAACTTTGCTTTCCTTTCTTTTATTCAATACTTGGTGGAAAAAGTGGAACTTCTTGCGAGGATACACAATCAGAAATCAAGTGGCGCTAAAAAAGGGAGATATTATGTTCATATCGCGGAATGATGGACTGGTATAGGATGGGGAGGAAGGGGTCCTCTCTCGTCTGCCAAAAGATTAAGTACGAAGACGGAATATTTCGATCGATTTTCTAGTGAGAGAGCGAAGAGACCCCTTTAAAGTTTGATATGCACGCACCTGGGACAATAACAATGTTTTTTCTTAGGCCCTGTACCTCTATCGCGAACCCAGCAGTGCGTAGCAACCAGAGACGCGTCGCACGGGGCAGTCCGTAGGTCGAGAGCTCCTATCCGGGACCTGAAGAATAATAGCTTCACGAAGGTTTCAATCATACCCTGTGTGGATGCCAACAAGCCATAATATTTGCACTTCTCTCCAGTCACTGGTCTAAACGAGCTTGTAATATTACACCAGACTCGCACAGCGATGTGAAGCTAAATTCTTCCAGATCCTGCACAAGGATCTCCATTTTTACGACCAGTTACAACAGGGTGACTTTGGAAATGACCCATCAGCACTGTAATAACTGGTTCTATAACAACTGCTCTGCCTTGATGTCACCTCTCGACGTGATCTGAGTTCACGACGTACTGTGTTGGAAAAGAAAAAACTTGCATTTTTATACCTCTTAGTCGTTATATGCAATATGTGTCGATGGGGCTGTCCAACGGTAGACACGGTGAGTACATACATTATTGTCCCCAACGTGAATTTTTAGACAACGAAGGGGGTTTCAATCACGAAAAATAAAATAACTTCTATACGGCCATTTTACGGTCCCTTCACTGAAAAAAGATGCTGATATGGCCAAAGACTTTTAATATTCTTGCTTTCATTTTACCTATGGTTATTATACTATTTGTTGCAACAGCTGCAAAAGATTATGTAATGTAGTTTTCAAATATACAGGAGATTGTATTCATAGAATGTATAAGTGCAAAACGAATCAGACCTGCAGTGCACGAGATACCTCCCGGTCCATAAACACAATTCAAAATAATCGCAAACGCTACTATAAGCATAAATAGGGCAAATTTCCTCTGAAACATAGGCAACTTGAAGCTTAATTTCCCACTCTCAAGCTATTGAATTTGTTGCGGTCACTCAGCATCAAAAAGCAGACAACGTTCAGAGAGGATGACTTACTGTGGATATAAAAAGTTTGTACATAGATTTGTATGATTTCCCTTTGTCTAGCTAGCAGTTCGCATGTTTTGGAAAACAGCTGTACGTCACTTATTGTGAAGCCGTTAAAACCACCCCAAAAATCCAGCTCCTATGGATATAAACTTGTGAGAAGATAATGCAGGTTAATACACGACAAATCAAGATTACAAAAGGAACTCTTCTATCCTGATCGGATTGGCTGTTCTCAGTTGTCAATAAGCGCTTTAGTGATAGTCATGGGCAACAATTTTATTTTACGTTTTTCTCGTGTCTCGGCAAGAGCCTGAGTCTGGCACGCATACACAGGGAGGTGCATCTCCCTGCACATTCTTCATGCTATATTCTGTTACACGCGTAGTTTGTATTCTTTCTCCGGGTAACATAATGACATCTTTAGGCTAGGCAGAGATTAGGATCTGTGAAATCACTGATTTTTTTTTTTTTCAGGTAAGATATGCCACGAACTGGTCATTATCCTGCACGATCGACGATGCATTACTATTAAAAAGTACTTCTCCCTTTTCTGTGCTTTTATTTCTATATGATGGGCATCCAAATCAATTACACTTTTTAAAGGATGTTTCAAACGTCCTATTACGAACTTAATTGTCTCTGAAAGAAAATTATGATTATTTCCATGTTTTCTTACTTGAAAAACAACTCCCAACCCCGTTCATCTCTAAAAAAAAAAAGAAAAAAAAAAGAAGAAAAAAAAAAGAAAATAGAAGAAGAAAAAGAAGAAGAAAAATAAAAAATAGAAAGAATACGTTGATGACCAGGAGAATACAGGCAAAAAGTGCCACCTGTAACAAATAATATAATAAATTATCTCAAGAAAAAAAAATGAACGATAAAGGCATTTCTTGTCTAAAAGTTGTCAATTTCATTACTGAAAATGCGAAATTTTCGCCCCTAATGGGGCGAAAATAATAATACACTAACAATATACATTATTATACACTAATAGTAACTTATGAGTAAATTTAGTGTATAGATGGTAGCCTCGCATCCTCGAGTGTGCCCGCTGAAAATTTAATATACCTTTAGAAAACCTTACATTTTCCCTTTTCTTCTCTGCTTTCTAGCAGTATAAAAATATTTGCTCGAACAATGCGATCATCAATACATTTCAGACGAATGGCAAAGTGAAAGTGGCTCGCTCACTGAATGGTTTTCATAAGTCATGATCATAGCCTAGTCTTTTCGCAGTGATTCCTTTTACTATGTTTAAATTCTAGAAATTCAATTTAAAATGCTCTATAAACGCGACTTTTATACCTTGTTTTTACAAAAACCTCCCACATCCTCCCCCACTCTCGCTTCGCTCCGTCGCCGAGAATCTTACATCGTCACATAAATGTGCCCCCGTCGAGATCTTGCCTCCCCCCCCCCCCCTTCACAAAAAAAAAAAAAAAAAACAGAAGTGTTCCGGCGCGCTTGATTACAGGACTATGTTGCTGCATCGATCACTCTTTTTCATCTGATAGTGGGTATGTATCTCATTGGCTTGGAGACTAAAGTGACGACCTGGTGGCGACTCGAGTCTCGCTCTGGTCGCGGAGACATCACCGCGACGCGTCCTGGAGACTAGCTGGATTTCAGGGGAGTGACGAGAGAATCGAACATGTGCTATTTTTGTCGAGCCCAGCTGAGGTGAGGGGAGACTAAGGGATCGCCTGCGGCGTCTGTCCGTCCGTAGTCCGTCCGTCGTCCGTCCGTCGTCTGTCCGTAACGCTACAAAAACTTCAATAACTCTTTACTCTGGGCTTCAATTGCAATCAAACTTCGAGGGAAGAGGGGTCATACAAAGTTTCACATTTTACCATATATGAAGGTCACCTCAAGGTCAAAGCTCACAGGCAGGGTCAATGAACTTTAGGGCCCCAATGTTAAGTTTTTATGGCGCGTTTCTATTATGGGTCATAACTTTTGATCCATAACTCCATTTGTGACCAAACTTGGATGGTAGATGTCCCTTGGGGATTGGATGGTCACCACAAGGTCAATGGTCACAAGCATGGGTCAACGAACTTTTAGAGCCCAATGTTAAGTTTTTATGGCGCATTTCTATTATGGGTCATAACTTTTGATCCATAAGTCCGTTTGTGACTAAACTTGGATGGTAGATGTCCCTTGGGGAGTGGATGATCGCCACAAGGTCAAATGTCACAAACAGGGGTCAACAAACTTTTAGAGCCCAATGTTAAGTTTTTATGGCGCGTTTCTATTATGGGTTATAACTTTTGATCCATAGGTCCGTTTGTGACTAAACTTGGATGGTAGATGTCCCTTAGGGAGTGGATGGTCACCACAATGTCAATGGTCACAAGCATGGGTCAACGAACTTTTAGAGCCCAATGTTAAGTTTTTATGGCACGTTTCTATTTTGGGTCATAACTTTTGGTTCATAGGTCCGTTTGTGACCAAACTTGGCTGGTAAATGTCCCTTGGAGAGTTGAAGGTCACCACAAAGTCAGAGGTCATAGGCGGGTCAACGAACTTCCGGGAGTTACAAAACATTAATTTCTTCTACGCGAATGGGCGAGACACATTTTGGCACTTGCCTTGTTTTCTCTTTTCAAAAGACATTTTCGAGTCTCCAGCAGGTCTCAGAAACGTCTCCCCGACGTCTCTTCATTTGCAGGAAAGTCACGGAGCTTAAAAATAAATTTGTCCGCGATTTAAAGATTTTCCTTGCGGAGCCGGTCCGCTGCGACTTACCGGCGACGATGTGGAGACGTCGGGGAGACGTCTCCGCAACGCGACTTTCGGGCAATACGTTGTCACATTAACTTATAGGAGATAATCTCGGAAGTTGTCCAATGAGTCGCCTTCTTGATGGGAGCGCAAGCCATTCTATTAGTCTTTCGAGTCGCAAACTCGCGACCTGAGAGAGGATCGACGTGGTGGTGATGAAAAGCTTTGATGAATCAACAACATTGCTGTCAATGCTATTTGAACATCGTGATGCACAGTACAGTAGGCAAAGATCATTTCCGAGATCAACTACAAACTAATGCGAAACAAGTCGGGAGTAAGTTATATTATAAATTGCATACGTGTTAAAAATCTGTATGATAGCATGTACCTATTATGCATAATATGCTTGTGTTATACAGAATGTAGTGTAATTTTATGCTGAATGGGTACACTTTGTGCTATGTTAATGCCATTTTAATGGATGAACACCATGTCCGTGATTTTGATCTAGACTTACCAGTGCAAATGGTGCGGTACACGATACTGCAAGGCCTGCATGAGGGGGGACTTTACGGGGATCATGCTGGAATCGGCGAGGTGCCGCACTTGTAACCAGGTGAGTTCGTGAGAATTCCTAGCTGTTTGTCATTTCTCACTTCATCTCAAGTCAGCCACATTAGCCATCTTTCGAGCTTAGCCAGAATAATTTTCGAAAAGTCGGTGTATAATGGTGAAAGAAAGACATAATTTTTGTCAAGTACGAAGGACCCCTCGGCAGAAATATACTATCATGATTGTCATTGTTAAAAGGTACTCGGACGTGACTGAATTCATTTCTTCATTCATGAGCGTTTGTAGTTTCATCACACTATCATTAAAAATTATGTGAATAATGTAACCATATAGATAATACCACGAAATCACATTGTTATGATTCCACGCAGGCTGCAACAGCTAATTTTTACTACTATGTATAAAATTACTACACAGTGGATCCTGTTTGGGTTTTTTCTTCTTTGAGAAGTAGCAGTATTGAAAAATAATATGTCATTTCACTGAAAATTATAATGTAGACAGCTATATGATAATTGTCGGTTGGACAGTATACATAATTTATATCCCAACATTACCCTCATGATGATAAGAATCCGTTCACGAAGTCGAATTTACAAAAATTAACTTTTGATCCTATGCATGGAAGTTTTGTACAGTGATTATGCCGCTTTTGTACTCTTTTTCTT
Source organism: Diadema setosum (assembly GCA_033980235.1). NCBI lineage: Eukaryota > Metazoa > Echinodermata > Echinoidea > Diadematoida > Diadematidae > Diadema > Diadema setosum. Next base: position 25,806,928 of record CM067067.1, on the reverse strand, counting down.
GATGCGCATGCAGAAAAAATGTCAGGGACCTCGTGTGGAGTACGTGGAGCCCAAAAACCTGCCATCAGCTGACAAGAAAGGCCGCGGAAGATCGTCCAAGTCATCCAGATCGAGCAAATCTGGAAAGTCGAAGAAATCTGCAAAATCGGGAAAGAAGTCCGGCAAGAAAAGAAAGAAATGAACTTTTTTTTTTTTTCAACGAGTTTTACGTGCGGGGTTTTTAGTGTGTGTCCTAAAGCCGAATATCAAGCTGCGTATTTATCTTCGGCAGTGTCGCGCATGCTAGCAGTCTCACCTCAGGAAATAAGTATAATTTTTACACGCTGTATTCGCAGCAGTAACCCAAGCGCACAATCATTTTTCGCATGTAAGAACTTGATGATTATACACTCGAGACGGCAGTTAGAAGCGCTGGTTGCAGTTTAACATTCTCTGGAGATATGAAGAGTTATTGTCGCTGCCAAGCAAAGGACGTTGGACTGTTGATGATCAACGATCACAGAAAAATCAGGTCATGTATAGATATACGTAGCTACATTGGAAATTCTGTCTTGTGAAACCCCCCCCCCCCCCGAACACACACCAAGGGAAAATAACCCTAAATCATACCACAGACGATCCCAAGTTTTCAGATATCCTTGGATTATGTCCATCTAGAGAGAGGCAGATAAAATTGTCGATTGTAGGCCTTTATACTATATTATGACTGATTATTTATATTATATATTAACATGTCAAATCTGACCACGAATACACTGGAAATGTTTGCACTGATTATCATGTAATTGTCTAAAAGGATAGTTGCAATCCCTCTATCTTTTTTGCCTTTTACATCACTGCACGTCGGCGATCGTTGATGCAGTTATCTTTTTCCAGCCTTTTCTGTCGCAAGAGGGCAGCATTGTGGATGATCTTTCGCCACGGCTATTTTTTCCGTACGACCACAGAACTCTAGATTTACACGCCATGGTGTGTAGAGTTCTGTGCGTACGTGTCCCAAAAATTACAGCCACATGCAGCACTTCTGCATTTGATTTTCTTTTAATCCATTTTATTCTCATCATTCTCCAATGGCACCACGGATCAAAACTCACTAGTCCGCTTCGATCTCATCACTTTGCTAATCGTCTGTGTGTCATGATTCGTCAAAAGCTGCAATCCATGAATAGCAATAAATTAGTTGGGAGCTGTATCAAAAAGGTTATCTTGCTATTTTCATTTACAATAAACAGAGATAGTCACTGACCTATCTAAAAAACAGGTTTTCATTAATGTATTCTCGATTCTTTATTATGGTGGATCTCACACTAATTGAAACACATTGCTGTTTCGTTTGTTGTATTTCTTTCACATACAGACGATAATGGAGTGTTACTTGTATAATGTTTCTGAAAGGCCCCATTATACATACGTTGTTGTTGTGTTTTAAAGAAAGAAGAGAGAGAGAGAAAAAAAATGGGACCCTATACAATTTACAACAAATAATTTGCCCCAGACAATACTAACATAAAACGAACATAATAAATCTAAGAGATATTAAACAAGAATATAAAATATACTATGATGTCTCCACGAGGGGTGGAGACATGCGTTTCAAACGTTATGGTCAAAGAGAATATACAATCTAGGTGTAAACCACACATTGATATCAGAACTGAAATGCTGAATGCAACGAAATCGAAAAGAAAATGAGCCGTGATTGGTTTTCCATATGGAGTGTATGTACACGTTCCAAACGATATAGACCTCTATCACGTATTGTATGCTATACTTTTGACTGTTGACTCTTCAAGAAAGCAAATTGGCAAACTTTAGAATGCACGTACGGCTTAAATATACATGAATAATTATGACGAATCGTTATATTGCATTCAACAGTATTGTGTACAGCTGGAGTGTTGCGCGTTGTCGGTGCCAGTTGGAAAATTTACCATCAAAGAGAGATTGTATTATTTGAGTATTCAAGATTTTGTGATGTATAGAGATTTTTTTTTCCTTCATCTTCTTCTTATCATTATTACTATTACATATTATTGTCTTGAATTGTTATTATAATTACTGTACTGTAATCATTCATTGTGATCATAATTATATTGAACAGATTTTGCACAAACCACCACGTTGTTTTTATTTTCGACTCATATGTTTCAGTAATATTCAAGCGCGTACATGGACACACACACACGAACACACACTCTCACACGTCAACACACACATTCAAACGAAATACTTTTCCACCCCCCCCCCACACACAAACATGCTCACTTTTTCACACAATTTCATCGTATAAATCAGAGTGATGTGCATAATTGCCGAAGTAGGCAATGCGATGTCAGCAAACGTGCATTTCCATCTCCATTCCCCCTTCACTCCGGCCCCTTTAATGCAAGTAAAAGCAAAACAAAGCAATAATAATAATAATAATAATAATAATAATAATAATAATAATAATAATAATAATAATAATAATAATAATAATAATAATAATAATAACAACAACAACAACAACAACCACAATTAAACAAAACAGCTGGAACGATAGCAACAACGCATAGCATAAATTATGTGGGGCGCTGTGGCATAGTGGATAAAACTCCCGACTCCTAATTGTAGGACTCGAGTTCAATTCCCGCCCAGTGCTTACGTCCTTGGACAAGATGTTTTTATCCACTATGTCCCTCTCGACCCAGGCGTATAAATGGGTACCTAGCAACGCTGGGGTAATAATAATGGCAGGGCCCTCTGGAAAAGCAGTGGCAACACTGAGGAGGCTACCCTGGATTAATAAGACCTTATTATTATTATTATTATTATTATTATTATTATTATTATTATTATTATTATTATTATTATTATTATTATTATTATTATTATTATTATTATTATTATTATTATTATTATTATTATCATCATCATTATCATTAACAATAACACGAAAAGGAAAAATGCACTGCTTCGTCACCCATTAGATTCCAGGCCTAGATGGCTGAAACATATTCAAGAACACTTCGAGCTATACACATATCTTACTGTCAACATGTAGCATACATCAAAGTAATATGAAATCTGATGTCATTACAGAAATAAGCAGAAGAGGCAGATAGCAAGGTGACCTTATTTGTTGGTTTGTGTTTTCTTGTGAAACTTACTGAGCAGAAAATCAAGAAGAATTAATGGCAAAGTGATCAGAACAATACAGTGTATTAGAATTAATAGTCTCTTGCATAAAAACTGAAATCAACCAGTATCACAAGTATCCAGAGTCTGTAAAGCATTTTGAAATCATTTTTCAAAGACACTTAAACTGTAATTGCTTAATAACTTATGGTTTGATATCATCCTACCCTTGATATCAAAATAGCGACAGAGTAGAACATGTAAATACCAAACTTGTCTCACTCCATTGTTGTCTGGTTAATACACTTCATGTGATGCTTGAAATTCACTGTTTGACACTCGGTGGTGGTCCCTTTGGTACTACACTGTATTTGAACTACAATATTAGGACCCCCTACCTCTATGAATGGTTCCTGCAAAATTTTGTAGAAAAAAAATCTCGTTAAGGACTGTAGATAAACAGAAAAAAAAATAATTATATCACCACTGGCCCCATTGCCTTATCGTTGACAAATAGCTTCTTCTTCATGTGTGGGAACACAGCTGTCATACACCGTAGATGGCTTTGATATTAACGACACTCATCCATTCAGACATAAACAGTTGATACATCTACTGAGGGCAAGGGGGAATGGCGAACACTGATCTCCAGTCATAATGGCGGAGATCAGCACCTCAGGGGAGGCAACCAGCACAACAAGCACTCGTCTCCGGTAAAAACTGCACCTGAGCGGAAGGCACTGGCAAGTTCCTAATGGACATGGTCCCGGGGCAACAGTCTTTTTGAAATTCTAGTGGAGGGGTTGCAAATCAATACGATACTGAAATAATTTCATGGGTGTATAAGCTATAACTTTATTGCAAGTACACTATGAACAACATGTCTTTCATTTTCTTTTCTTTTTTTCAACATTGATAGAGAATTCACTCAAAGCAGATGAATCTTCCAACTGAATCTGTGAAACAGAAGTAGCAGGGTAGTCTAAATTTTGGCATTCATGGACAATTAATCGTTAGAAAGTTTAGACTCTTAAAAACATCATGTAATCAAAACATGAAATCTTTCAGGCATATATATATATATATATATATATATATGTATATATATATACAGTATACATGTATATATATATGTATATATATATATACAGTATACATGTATATATATATATATATATATATATATATATATATATATACAGTATACATTTATATGGGCAATTCCGCGGTTAGTAACGTTACATTTGAACAAATTTAGATATTTGTTTTTACCACTAAATTACCATTTATTCACTTCAAGTCAAAATTATGTCAAAAACATGTTCATCCTTCCCAGGTTTATGATACAGAAAAGAATGAACACAATCCAAGAAATATTAGAATTGCTATAGCAACTTAAAGGGCTGGTTAGTAACGTTACGAAAAAAGGACATGACAAAAAAATCAATGTCTTGTAACAAAAAGTGTGCAAAAATTCAAGTTACTTCAAACAAAGTGTTGCATTAATTTCAATTATTGCATCATGACAAATGTTCATGCAAATCTTTTTAGCAGTTCGACCAATAATTTTTTAGCTAGACCCCCAAAAGCATGGTTAGTAACGTTACGGTTAGTAACGTTACATTTGTCCGGAGTAATTCCGCAGGTCATTTCACCCTTTTGTAATTGACAAAATGTCACATGACTTCTGGAGTATTTAAATGTATTCATCTTTTACCCTTTAGCAAAACTTTGAGGAAAAAATTTCAAAGGAACCCACTGTAATTTGCATTTAAGTGAATTTCAGCGTCCCCAGTCCCACATGTACATTTTAAATGATGGTTTTAGATCTCACAAAATCAATGAATACGAAAAATAAAATCTACTGAATTTGAAAGACCCTAATGATTGGTGAACATCCATGGCATTAGTTGATACCTAGATTAAAGGGTAAGATAAAGAGGCACATTTCTTTTATCCATGTCATGTCCACCTAACTGCGGAATTGCCCATATATATATATATATATATATATATATAGTACCAAGTAGCATCTTAGTTCCTTGACAAAAAAGTCTCATGGAAATTTCTAATCATTTAGACATTGCCAATAGACTTTCTGTAAGTGTTTGCTTGAAGTTTTCCCTTATCTACCTCCTTGTTTCACTCATTTCCATTAAGGTGACTCCCTCTTTTGGAAGAATTCTTGTTTGAACAGTAAACTTCCCCGGAATGTACAAAGATTTAAATTTATATAAAACATGAAGATCAGACTGGTGATGAAAATAGCTAACAACAATATAACAATAAATCTTTATATCATAGTAGTCAAGATTAATTGTGCTGAGTATTTACATACAAGTATGACTGATATGAGAATGCTCCTTTGTTATAATTTGTGACACATCCTGTCCTGCTGTATGGGACACTATTATAAACACTTGCTAATTAATTGAATAAGTTCATGTACTACATGTATAACCTTAACTGAATGAATAATTGCTATAAATTTCATCACTATATAAATTTTCATTCTTCACCAATCATTTCACACTGAAACTTTACTTTAAACTAACAGGACTGTATTCAAGAAACATAATCCATACCATACATTTCAAAATGCAATTCTTTGTAGTCATGTACACAAACAACCCTAACATCTGCATGGTAAACTAGACAGTAACATCGAGGATCAAATTAATCTCTAGATGTTACACCCAGGTAGGAAATATCACATACAATACAACACATATCTTTGCATTATACGGTGTGAGAACAGACATTAGATCTTCAACTATGATAAATATAGCAAAATATGTAGTCATATAGATATATAGAAATGATCACTACTTGTTTTACTACAATTTCTTCACATTCTCATTAGGTGGTACCTACCTACAATCTTGCTGAACCTTGACCACAGACAATGGATTTCAATTTAAAGGGGAGTTAAACCCAAAGAGCAATGTGGATTGAGTGAAAGCAGCAACATTAATAGAACACATCAGTGAAAGTTTGAGAAAAATCGGACAATCGATGCAAAAGTTATGAATTTTTAAAGTTTTGGTGTTGGAACCGCTGGATGAGGAGACTACTAGAGGATATGACGTATGAGTGGACAACAATACAAAGAAAATATAAGGGATATTCAACAAAAATTCACTTTTCTAGAATTATGAAAGAGCAGTGGACCAACCGCTTTCAGAAAGCAGGGGGAATAATTGCTACCCTTAACATATGTCAATATCAAGTTGATGGAATTTGTAATTTTCATGAAAAATGGATTTTTGTAGTATTTTCTTTATATTTTCTTGATGTTGTAGTCCACTCATACGTCATAACCTCTAGTAGTCTCCTCATCCAGCGGTTCCAACACCAAAACTTTAAAAATTCATAACTTTTGCATCGATTGTCCGATTTTCTTCAAACTTTCACTGATGTGTTCTACTAATGTTGCTGCTTTCACTCAATCCACATTGTTCTGGGGTTTATCTTCCCTTTAATGCTGGATGATTTTTTTTTTTTCAATCTCGCGCAAGGCACTCTGGCATAATAACAGCACTGTGGACTTTCATCATTGGCCAACAGGCAGCCATAAACTACTACATGTATTGGGAAGATGAATTCCCACAGGTTGATGTAGTCACCTGCATGGCAGAAGGGCCCTAGGGCTTGGAGGCTCAAAAAAAAAAAAAAAAATCACACACAAAAAAAATGATGATGGCAAGATATCTACAAAAAAGTTTTCAAAACTCTGTCAAATTATGTCACAAACAGAAATTTGATTTGGGGGTGAAATTTTGTGCTTGGACCCTTCTGCCATGCAGGCGACAGTATGTCAAAGCTTGGACATTAGCATTACATAAATACAGTATGTGAAACACTGTCCTTAGTGTCACTTTTAATGTAGAAAGATCACAAATGTTCAGATTGGTAACAAAATTCCCATTTTCAACACAAGAGAAAATCTACAAAGCTGTGGTAGTTTGGAGGTAAAAATAGTACTCCATGTTTTTCTGAGCGGTCAAATAAAGCTCCCTCTGAGCACTGGCACAGCATTGTTGACACATTGTTACAGAAATTAGGTAGCACCGCTGCTGTTTCAGTTATTACAGTTTTATGCTACAGGAAGAATGAAATTCCTCAACATTGTTTCAGTCATTTCAGCGGGACAAGATTGTGAGCACTCTTCACCGGGACTCTTCAACCATGATACTAGTAGAAGAGACAACAGAACTTGATGTATCACTGAAATGACACAAGTCACACCTCTTCCTAGGTCATAGAATGAAATTTAAACTCATGATACATGGGTTTTACTTAAGTACAATCAAACCTATACACAGCCATTATTCAACTGAAGCACACACACAAAAAAGACCTCCATACACAGGTGGCCACTATTGACATATTTGCGACAGATTTTATGTTATCACTACATTCATTCTCTCAGACTAGTCTGTCAGACACAGACAAGTCTGTCAGACACACTCCTATGCAGAGAGTTGTAAAATGTTACCACATAAGTGGGAAAACCAGTTACTGTTGGGTAGATATTTGTTATTGTTACTTTCTTTTACTCTCAGTAACAATTCGGTGTGCCCTAAAAAAGGTGATTTAACATGAAAAGGACAAGCTATTATCAGAAGAATAGTAGCTATACTTCAAGAGATGATGAACTTGGATTGTGCCACCACTCTTACACAGTGAAACATACTGTAAAACAGGATATATTCGCGGCATAAAATTTTCACGAATTGCCACTGGCATTCAATGCATATAGTTTAGACAAGAACTTAAGCTTGCATTTTAATTTCGCGAACCCTGGAGCTCGGGAAATGCGCGAAATTAAAATGAACGCGAACATTCCTCGTTTTACAGTAAGTCTTGGTCGACAATTGGTTAGTTGTGTGGCTGTATGCATGGTCTTCTGTGGGAGTTTCTAGTGGTTTTGTATAGCAGGTAGCCACTAACACAGGTTTGACTGTATCTCAAATGCACCATGAAGTCAAATAATTAGTCTGCATAAAAATATATCTCAATAATCCTCCCCTGTATTCTTCTCATGACAGTCCCTCCATCAGTGTCAGAGTCTGCCTAAGCTCTACAGGACAGAGAAAATACACACAGAAACAAAACAAAAGGAAGTTAAAAAAATGATGCACGGTATGCTAAATAAATCATGCATATCTCAACAGTACCATCCATGCACAAATTAAGAGAAGAGGAGAACAACAATGTATGTAGTCAACGTGGGGTGCCAATTACCTTCACTTTCAATGCATTCTCTTAGTTCAAGACACCCACTAACCCAGTTCAGTTTGATCATTCAATTCTTTACACCGTTCCTTGAAAGGACTTCACCATGGCTGGATTTGGGGTAAAGCACTGAATAAATATTACAGAAAACCATGTACTTTTATCATTCACTGTCAACCAAAGAGAATGCTTGAGGTGAAATCATTAATTTTGTTGTTGCTTTCAGGCGACATAAAGGTGCCTTAAACACATTAACAGACACTACAGGTAGTCATGTGTTATTGTGTGATTCACTATCAAGGCAGGAATTTGCTAGCAGTGACATGCAACATGACATCAGACTTTAAGTCTTGCAAAATTCTTGTGGAAAGTCTGTGAACTTTGTAGCGAACTTCATAACCTCCATCTATATGTGCTATCTGCCTCTAAGTCTCGGTGTTGCCAAAAGAGCAAAATATGACTGTACTGTACTTCCCTTTATTCATTAACTTGTGAAGATGGACTGATTCTCCTACAACAGGAACTTCCCAATTACCCCAGTCCAAGAATACTCGGGTTTAGTCTTCAAAGGGTTTATATCAAATCAAATCACTCATCTGAAAGTATGCAATAATCATCACAACATATCAAACTTGTATGCATTTTTTTTTTGGGGGGGGGGGAGGGTAGGGAGACATTATAACAGTACATTATGCATATGGGTAATAGTTAACATATTACTTATTATGGCAAAGAGATAAAACTTTGCTAAAATGTGATTCACTAAAATGATAACAAAGAAGGTATCACAACTGAAAACAAGCAACAAATCAGTCTAAAAGTGGAGAAATGACAATTTACAAACATATCTACCATTTATGAGAATCCGGAACTTGTCCGATGAGACTGAAAAGGAGGCGACATCCACGGTGTCTGTGTCAGGGTTGCGCAGCTTGAGTCTGAGTTGTAGACTAGGCTCATTGATAGCCTGAATCTCACTGGAGCCGAGAATGTAGTCCACTCTCCAATCAACGGAGTCAAACTTGGATACTGTGGGTTAGAAAATGCAATGGATTAATCATTTTTCTTCTACCAGAATAATTTGATTGTTTCTGTATAAAAGTAAAGGATGTAAACCTAACCCCACCCCAAATACGTCAATCAAATGATGTTATTGCTCTTCTGTTAAACTTTCCCAAGAACTTTAGTAGGGACACTTTGCTCCAGTTTTGCACCTTGGTGAGTAGAGATATTGTGGGCAAAAACATCTTTTCTACTGACAAAGGCAAGTGCCATATTCACACTCAAGACCTCTGTCTGTTCAAGATTCGGTCACCCATATAGCAACCTCCCTCAATAACATTTTTCTTAGCCTCACCTCACACAACACAGAAAAATATGACATCAGTGTATTCAAACAAGGTGGGCTAAATGGCTTACAAATGTTGTGAGACTGATGTGCAAGCAAGTCACCTTGTATAGCACAAAACCACTAATATCGCTAAGCAGTAGCATTAAGAATTCATATACGAAAGTGACACAAGACATTCTGCAAGTATGCAGGCTCCACAGAATCAACAATTTAACCCATTGAGGACGGTTTGATATAATTGCTACAACACGCATTTCCCATAGACGCTTGCCCGAGTATACTCCGGACTCGTCATCAACGGGTTAAATATTAAAAAAATATAGCATCACAGTGGCGGATCCAGGGAGGACCGCAACTAGTGCATGCCCGCCCCCCCATTTATTTTTTGTTGAAACAAAAGAAATACAAAGAAAAAAATGGGGGGAGGGGTGCGTACGCCCCCCTTTAATTTTGTAAACGCGCCCCCTCTTTACGGAATTCCTGGATCGGCCCCTGCATTAGCTGTCTACACACTTAATGTTTGAAGTGGCCCTATGATCGTTGAAACATGGCTGAAATTCTACTTGACGGTGGCTCATCTTTGATGGCTCTGTGTAATATAATTCAACTTGACAAGATAGAAAAAAACAATTTAGTAATACTGAGAAATACTGCTTTCACATTTCTGAAGTCCTGCAGTTATTCTCCTGCAGATAATACCATATTGTCCTCACTAAACTGACAACACTTGATTTTTTTTTCAGCGTATTCTATATTCAAAGGAGATTTATTAGATGGAACTTGTTTAATTCATTAAATCTACACAAAATCAGGGGGAGAAAATCTACAAATTTGCCAATTTGAAACAGAAACATGAACTTCATTCTTGAAGAATGGGTTGCCAATCTAAAGATCTGTCATAAATGTAGCAATGAAGAAGCTTTCTATAGTTTTGTGAACAAAATGAACAACAGTACTATGACCAAAATATGGCCCAAACGAAAGAGAAGTATCTATTCCATCCTATGGGACACTATCAATGAATGTTAATACCTATTATGGGATATGGAACCTAACCACGTGTAGAAATGTGGTTTTCAGGACATGGCTGGTTAACCCTTACTATGTTTTATTCTTCTACTGACATGCCTGCTGGAGTGCTTTCATGATTTCAAATGACTACCACAGATGTCGGGTAGGAGCCAATGAATTAGAGATTATCTAATGCCCTAAATACCTATTGTGTCACCTTTCCGATGGACTGAGGCACATTGTTGCTCTGGTGTAGGCTTGCTTACTTTCAGTTAGGTCAAATTTGGAGGAATTCATGGACTACAGGTGAGCAAGCATGGCAAGAAACAGCTAAATGCCAGGGCACATAAAGATCCGGTAGCATGGGGATTCATGAATGGCTGGATTAAATCTATCTTTCACTACCCACAAGGGTACATTTGAAAACCACAAATAGTGCCCGTCAGCTAATTTATGTGCCTCATTAAGTCATAGCACACGCTCATCGGTAACAGTCAACTCTACAAGATTCTTTGGCTGTGTATGTACTTACATAGAGATAAATGATAAAGCTGTACACAATTCTCGGTATCACCAATACCTAGGTGCTGTCCGCAGAGCAGCGTTTTAGATGCGTTATGGGATAGCTCAGGGGACAAACTTGCCCTGTTTTTGGCTTTACATGCACTCAGATCACGCTCTGCTTTATCCAGGGGTATTTTTTTTTTTTTGAAGATTTCTTCGCTTTCCATCATGTGACTAGCACATTGAAGCCTTGCAGTAGTGAATCATGACTCTAGTGACCACAGATCAGCAATATTTTGAAACTTTCAACTCTTTTAAGCTGAATCATAGCCAAGAAAAAAAAAAAGGGTAACAATGGAAAAGCAGACAAATAAATCCATTGAATCATATGAGAACTGTGACTTGCGCGAAACACCAGGAAGCGAACAATGGCACCAAGGAATCCCACAGTGCATCTGTGACAGGGCTCTTCAGCATGCGCAGATGTTTTCTGCACATTGGCGATACCGAGAATTTGTTACAGGGATTCTCAAATATATCTGAGCTGGGCCAGCCTTCCCTCTACATGATATCCCCATGAAACATGTCTTTATAAAGGGTTGACAATGACTTACATCTGAGGCTCTGTGACCTCAGCTGTTCTTGCATCTTGTCCCTCTTGTCACCATAGGACCTGCTGAGGGCAGTAGAATGCTCTGCATAATAAACAAAATTAGAATTCATCAAATAAAAAATCACATCTCATTATTATGACTGTCACACCAAAACTCCATCACTTCAGCTCATGACCTTCCTCCCATGTACATGTGTCATTATGAAAACTTCAGCAAGTATGTGATTTGCTATGTGAGTTCATCATCAACATGCCAGGCAATTTTCTGGTTTACAAAAATTGTGTCACAGTGTTGAACATATCCTGCTCTGCCTACTCTTTTATGCTTTTTTTTTTTTTTTCAAAACAATGCAGCATACCAAATGATCATAATACACCATACTAGCATATCTTTGATGAGCCATCAAGGAATGCGCATCTGACACAGACCTCAAATCACCTTTTTCTGGCTCATGCTGTGCAATCTTAGCTCTGATGAAATATGCTGGTATTCCCCAACATGCATCTCACTTTGTCATTGGTATCATTTTCATACTACTCCTACTATATGATCCAGGGTTCAAAATTGAATTCCATGACTTTTCCATGACTTTTCCATGCAAAATTTTAGATATCAAGGACCCTTTTTTTTGGACAGTAACTTTATGAAGATCAAAGTGGTCGGTCTTAAATAAATGGAAATCAATTTCATAAATAGTATCCATGTAAAGTGTGTTGTGTGTACCACACAAATACTGTCGGAACGAGATGGTCAGATTTTATTCAATGAAATGCTTTCCTCTAAAACAAAATAACATTGCATGAACGAAAATCACTAAAAGGTATTAAAATGATATACAAATTTACCAATTTCCATGCCTTTTCTAGGATATATTTATAATTTTGCATTTTCCATGACTTTTCCTGGCCTGCAAAAACATTGTCAAAATTCCATGACTTTTCCAGGTTTTCCATTACCGCGAGAACCCTGTATATCATTATCTGTTAACAACATCATTTCAGCTGTAGCTACAGCAGCTTTATCATGTATATCATTTTACACAGTGTATGTCCTGTAAAGCAAACCATGCATCATGCCTTAAAGGACAAGTTCACCTTCATTAATATAAGGATTGAGAGAATGCAGCAATATTAGTAAAACACATCAGTGAAAGTTTGAGGAAAATTGGACAATCGATGCAAAAGTTATGAATTTTTAAAATTTTGTGTTAGAACTGTTGGATGAGGAGACTACTAAGGCTCGTGATGTCATATGAGTACAACAGTATAAAGAAAATATAAAGAAAATTCAACATATTTTCACTCTTTTTCGCATAATAAAAGAGCACTTGACTTGCCTCTCTCTAAAGGCAATGTGAATAATATTACCCATAACATATGTCAATAACGAGTCAAGGGAATGTGTACTTTTTTTCAAAAGATGAAATTTTGTGAAATTCTCTTTATATTTTCCTTATATTGTTGTACGCATGTGACATCATACACTGCAGTAGTCTTCTCATCCAGTGGTGACTGCACAAAAACTTCAGAAATTCATAACTTTTGAACGGATTGTGCGATTTTCCTCAAACTTTCAATGATGTGTTCTAATAATATTGCTACATTCTCTCAATCCTTATGTTAATGAAGGTGAACTTATCCTTTAAATGCTGCAATGTGTACTCTACCTTTGGGAAGACCCAACTGTTGCAGTTCATTGGACAAAGATTCCCCATCTACGTTGTACTTGGCTGCACTGGTCAAGATGAATGTCAAGGCAGCAATACTAGCCTTCACATCCCCTGGCTCTGCACATGCACAATAAGAACACCACAAACAAGATTATGTGTATTTATATACATATGTGTATACTGGTGAAACATCAAGAGCTGATTTAACAACAGAGAGGTATCTCTTTCAGTAAGTTAAGACAGGGAAAAGAAAGAATGAATAAATGTTGGGGAAACAAAAATTAGCATATCCACGTGTGGATGTTGTCCTTGGATTCCCTTATGGAAGGAATCTGAACAACATTCCACATATGTATCCATATAATGTGATTTGGAATTACGGCATGAATACCAAAGCTGATTTGCTTTACATTCCTTTATGTTAGAATTCTAAATGACAAATCATGGTCAAGGCCCATTTAAGATGCTGATGATATACAGATTGTAGACAAAATAATAGCCTGGTAATTATCCCATTTAATGCACATCCATTGAACAACTGGTAGAAGATTCAGCATTATGATAGAAACCAAAAGTAGTATTTCTTTACTTCATTCAAATCATCATTTTGGCTTGCATTTTTTGGTTTTTCCTGTTGTTGTTGGTTTGGTTTTTTTTTTTTGGGGGGGGGGATGAGTGAGCAAGATAATTTTTTTATAGCTATGAGTGTTGATTCCAATTGCAAAAGATGCCATTTCTGCAACAGTAAATGTTCCAAACCTTTACTATTCTAAAATCTAAACTACAAAATACTAAAGTAACAAACAGGATTATTCAGTGGGGAACACTTGATGCTCAAAAGTTAATATCCATCAAAAGTATTAACTAATGGGCCAGAAATAATGCTACCAACATTCTCATACGTAAACATTATTAAGAGTTAAAAGTACAACATAATATGACAAATGCAGATGATCAAAATACTGGTAGAATGAAAACACTGGAAATGAATGCTTCTCACCATATTTGGCATCAGCTGTCAACTTGTAAACTTTTTCATACTGCAAAGAAAGCCAAGAATTGAATCACAGCATATGTTTAAGTAACTTATACTCTTCATGTCACAAAAGGCATATGCATGATTCACTGGATAATTTGCCACATTGCACACATATAAAGTAATCTAAATATTTGAATTTTTAAAATTTTCACATTGTGCATAGCTCGCATATTTTGAAAACAGTCACATGCAAATAAAGGTGTCTAACCTCAGCCCCATCCCTCCTTGAGCTTTGTGGCTGTAATGATGATTGTAACTCTATGACTAAGACTTCAGCATTAAAAAAAAAAAAAAAAAATTAACGCAGATGATATTACTTATGTTGTATACTACATGTTCTATAAGAATTTCATGTAGTGAATTTGCCAATTCTTAGGAATTCTAAACAATGGTTTGCTCTGTCAAGCTGAAAGGATATATCACAACTAAATTATCTGCATTATTCATGAATGTTTTAATAGATATTAACAGGATATCCTTTGTTGAAATGTTTGCCAGAGCTTAACACGGGACACAAAATCCAGATGATGAAAGTACCCCCCCCCCCGCCCACCCCATTCATCCCTTCTGTATTCATGAGGAAGATATTTATAGTGTACATTTGAGCATAAAATCAGACAGTATTACCGTAATATCAATTATTACTATCATTGGCATTGTTAGCACCATATCTGCTACATTGTAGTTCTGACATTTAAATTGTCCTCTGAGGCATGTAAGTACATTGATGCCATATTTCACATGTTACATTTGTATACCAAAATAATGTGCACACTTTCTGAAACTGTCTGATTTACTTCAAATATATGAACAGCAACTAATCAACAAACAGATTACATAGGGACGGGCAGAGGAATTACTGTAAAGCACTGAAGTAGTTCAAATATTCTCTTAAGAAATATACAGCCAACATTATTAACCTGGGATGCAAATAAATGGGAACATGGCTTTATTGGGACAATCATTCGGAGGACGCATAGAAGCCTGATATTTTCAATGCTAAAAGAATTGAAGAAACTGGTTGGGGACACAATTACATCAAGTTGTCATATACAAATTAAAATTTTTATTTTGCCAATGGCAGAAACCCAATAAATAAGCCAAAATTGAAGCCATGGGTATTCCCTACATCTTACTAGTTGTAGAACTACATAGAATGCTGAACGGCAGCACATGACTTATGGCCAGACTAAACATTATTTGTGTATGTATTGGGTGATATGCATGCCCATTTTTTAACTTTTGAGTAGTACAGAGGAAACTGAACTCTAGCCTCTTTTAATTGGAACAGCAAATCAAATTGGGTACTAGTCTTATTCCCAACTTGTCCCAGAAGAGCACTTGGGACTGTATGGTATACTGGCATAGCAACACAGCACTTCATTTCATTTCTCATCACTTACATCAATTTTCTCTCCCAATAAGTCCTTTATGACTTGGCCACAAAGTTGTTTCATCTTTATTGAGGTCTGCAGAAGTGAAGAGCAAATCAATACACAAACACAAAATGATGAGACAGTGTATCAATTCTAGCCTGCATATTGTGCAAAAATAGTCAGTGGTATATGGGATCATATCAGTTTACTTACTGTTTACCTATTTGAACTTTCATTGACCAATTTTGTTTTTCTGGAATTTCCAACCAAATGAAAGTTGGTTATTCTTTCAGGCAGGATTTTACCTTCACTTTCTTTTTTCAACTGATGTTTGTGAGAATTGCAATTCATCACACTGCAAAAGTTGTGGAAGGCTAAAAGAGAAATGCGATAATCTATATAAAGATCTGTCAATGCTGAAAAACATGTTAGTTTTCAGTTTCCAAATTGAAATTATAAAAGTTAAGTGACTTACACAGAAGAGAGAAAGGAAACAGGAGAAATAGTATGAATTATCCAACATGGAGACTAATATAGTTACACTGATAAAATAGTGTACATGTAGATGACAACCAAGGACAGGGAGGTAGGCCAAAAGATACTCCAAAAGAGAAAAGGAAAAGATCAGGCCATGAATTTGATCAGATCATTATACATCATAATGTTGAATAATACTGTTATTTTCTCCATCACTTTTTATTAATTTCAGTAAGGTAATTAGGGAATTACAATAAAGACAACTTAAACAGAGCTAAACAGCCAACCACTGAAGAGGTGCTGACATTGGATGCCATCACATGCATACAAATACTACTCATTTCTTGCACCTCTAGAAAAGAGCAGCAAAGACGAATGTGCTTGGAAGTAAAACATACTATTTTACTGAGAATGCTGATTTCAGCGAGGACCCAGTCTGGACAATCCAAGTCTCCACAAAACCTGAACCTCTGTAATCACACAGAAAGGAAAAGAAAATAAAAAAGCACTTTAGGATTACGTAGAGGATATTCATATTCAATAAGTGAGGAAGACATAATATTCTTAAATCTGTAGGTTCATGAACAATAAGACCTGTTTAAAGCTGAAACATACAGTGTAGTGCTAAGGACGGCTCAAAATTCATCTTCCACCATCTGGAATTTGCCAGCAATACATTGAAAGGGTCTACCAAGATTTGCCAGGATGACGAGGTGTTTTGGAATATTTTGAGATCAGGACTGTAGGATAATTTTTAATCGCGAAGAGCCCTCCCCACTCAGCACTGTTGGGAGGTAGAATGTTATAAATGTGATGATCAATTGTGCTCTTGCAATCATGTTTTTCAACAAGCTGCATACCTGTGATTCACTACAGCATGGAAGATCGATGGACCCTGGTCATCTTTATTGGGAGGTAGACATGCTGCCAAGTGAGCCAAATTACCACCCTCAATCTTGTCCAGTGAGTAGGTAGTACTATACTATTACTACCGGTATCCTTACTTGATAGTGTTGGTACCATTAGCTTCACCTTTTCATATTTTACCCCATCCCATTTTTTTTTTCAATCTCTAGTCCAACATCCTAAGAGGGAAAAAGTTTTGATGGGGTTGAGTGTAAATGGGATGTGGTATTTTCAACAGGGTGAACATAAGAGAAATTATTAACCCAAACATAAACCCTAACCCAATCCCTAAATCAAGCTAACCCTAACCTAACTGCGACCAGCAGTCCCAAACGCATAGCGTAATGGGGCTGCGGACTGTATCATTCAGGATCATGACAGGGGTAGTATCGCAGATAAATATCAACTTAAAATCGAAAAATTTCTTCAATTTGAAGATTTACAGGTGAAGTTGAAGTGTTGACAACAGGTAATGTGCAATGTTTGGTTCTGCCAATAGTCCCTTTCTGTTCGAATTGATGACTTAATGTGACTCGGTCGAGAGGAACCTGGGAGAGCTACACTGAATTGACGGCCAGCGCATGCGCACACATCACATGCGCACAAATTTCAAATCCATTGACCGGATAAGATGTCTGAAGTCATCAATTCAAACAGAAAGGGACTATTGGCAGAACCAAACATTGCACGTTACCTGTTGTCAACACTTCAACTTCACCTGTAAGTCTTAAAATTGAAGAAATTTTTTGATTTTAAGTTGATATTTATCCGCGATACTACCCCCGTCATGATCCTGAATGCTACAGTCCGCAGCCCCATTAGGCTTCGCATTTGGGGCTGCTGGTCTCAGTTTAATAACCCTAACCCAAATCAAAAGAAACCAGAATCTGCATACCCTATTTATTAAAATTTAGGAGAGGACTCTAGAATGCAGCACAGGCCCAAATTTTTCAACTTCCTCAGCCTTTTATAGGGGTGGTACTATACTGGTAGTCTGTACATCTTTAAACATAATATCTTATTACTTGCTGTCCAATTTAAGTTGGTAATCAAATGGTAGTTTTAATTTACCAATTTCTGTATAAAAGTTTAATCCTGGAGCATCGTCTACAAAACATCAGTGTACAACCCCTTTAATATGTTAATGCATGGGGATCATGAGATCAGGATAAATCTGACAATTTAATTAGGGTGATGGTGTACTATGTACTGAGTACGGGTATAGGACTAAGTTTACTGCCACTGGCTGAAGTACCGTACTACAAATGAATTTAGCTGGTGCAATGTAAATAGCTGGTGCAATGTAGGTGCTGCAATACCCAGCATAAAATCATATAGGTGGGGCTACATTCTAGTTGCCGCACGTTTAGCTTGACGTGTTGTTTATGCCTAAACGCAGTACAAGTATGTTTCATGGAAATCAAATGGTAATGAATGGTGCAAAAAGTGGGGGGCTGTACTCACCATTTTGCACTTACGCCCGATGACAATCAGAAGAAACACCTGGGTGTCTCTTGCGAGCACAATACACTATCAGGTCGAGTGGGTGGGGGTCAGTGATCTGCAGCTGTGTACCGTACGTGTGGTGACGTTCTCTGTGGATCACGAGTGTCGAGTGCAGTGCGAGTGCAGCAGCGCCGCCGCCCATCGAGCCCTGAGAAGATGCATGAGCGAGGGACGTGTCTTCTCAGTCCCAGGTACAGTGTGTGTACAACCATGTCTGTGTGCGCTGGGAGGGGGGGGGGGGGGGGGGGGGAGATAATATATGAGAGGGTGGTGGTGGTGGTGATGGTGATAGGGTATTGGTTCGGTGTAATAATGTCGAGGTAAAATGTCAGAAGTAAAAATGTCAGAGGTAAAAGTGTCAATGGTAAAAATGTCAGACGTCGGGATCAACATGTCAGAAGTGGAGTTGTCAGTGGTCGAAATGTCAGTTGTCAAAATGCCCGAGACAAAAATATCATTGGTAAAAAAAATAGACGTAGAAATGTCAGAGGACGAGGCAAAAGTGCCAGAGATTTTTCTTCATGTTTCTGACACCCTTCTCGCAAAACGCGCTTTCCGTGCCTTCTCCTGAAAAAAAATAGGGGAGACCGGGGAGAAATTGGACACGGGGAGAAATTGAAAATTGCTCGGCCAGTAGATGTTAGAAAGACCATTTTAAATGCAGATCTCTAGCGTGGTGATACTATACATTGTTTTCGGTAGTGCTGATTGCACATATACTCAGTAGGCCTACACATCCATGTTTCAACATAGGGGCCTACAGATAAAACAACGGAGAGACTAGAGATGTCGCAACATCCAAACAATATCCCAAAGAGAGAAGGGACTGTTATAGTTAGTTCCTGGATATTATATCTTTTGACGCAAAAACACTACAGAACGTGTGCTATAAAATGACATTAGGCCTATTTGACTCATTTAAACTGCAGTTAGAAACGAGTGAAACTTCAGAACTTAAGTTCACAACTTTCTTATTATTTTAGGAAGTCATGTTGGATTTCAATAAAGCGTCCACCATACAGGATTTAGTTGATTTTACTCTGTTTACTTCATTACACTTGAGCAAAGACTGGCATTTTCAAGCATGGCACTTCAATGTGCGTTTATAGTCTAATGCATGAAATGTACCGAATTCTGCACTAAACATGGCCATGTGGAGTCATTTATATCAGCTTAGAATGCATGAGCAACATATAATTGTGGCAATAGTGTGCAAACTTTGTTAACTGAGTCTGGTTGCCAAAGAAAACAAGAGCATCAGTACTCAACTTCACTTCTATTGGACCTTTTAAGATACCATTGCGTTTCTTTAGAGATGCATGATGACTGTATGCGCTGATGCAAATTCAATTCATTCCATTTCAATTCAATTCAATGCAATTCAATTCAGTTCATTTATTTCATTCTCATTTCTCAAACGTAACACAAGGTAAATCAGAAAATCCATCATAAGCATAATTATATACAGTATAAAGTGCGAAGGATAAACGACAGTCAACAAATATACAGAAATAAAGTATGTGTACATGCGGGAAATACAATGTTATATTTTGAGGAGGAGGAAAAAAAGAGATCTGAGAGGTCCACTTAAAAGCAGTGCTTGTAGATTGTGGACCACTACAATTACAAATACATTACACAAAAATGATTTAGGCAAAATGAAACAAACAACAGAGACGCAACAACATGACATAACTAAACTGAGGGCGATACGATTGAAAGGAATGGGACGAAACCAAAATTTAAGGAAGAAAAGGAAAGGAAGAAAGAAAGAGAGAGAAATGGGGGAGAGAAGGAGAGAGAGAGAGAAAAGAGAGAGAATGCCTACACGCTGAACAAGAGAAACGGAAGAGAGAATTGAGGAGGTGCTTCGAACAGCATTATACATTGCACCCCCAAAGTCATATCTTTTAAAACTTTAATATAGTTATTATAGATTTGACAGAATTTTACACAGCTGCATATACGCACAACACGATGATGACTTACAAACGGCATGATACAGATTAATATTTCCTCCAGTGCATTTTACGGCAGATCCAGACAGGGGCGCACCGGGCGCTCCCTTTAATTTTTGTTAAAACGAAAGAAATATAAAGAAAAAATGGATGGGGGGGGGGGGGCTGCGCCACTTTGATTTTGTAAAGGCCCCCCCCCCCCCCCCCCCCCTTTGCGGAATTCCTAGATTCGCCCCTACAATGACATATACTATGTCTGATATTTATATTGATATCATAATATTGTTGTATATGTTTTGTATAATGTCTATCATGCCTATGTATTTATGTTACACCTTCGTTCTGTATAATGTATCCATTCGACGTAGGCCTATTTACCGATGTATTTTTATGCATGCAAAAAACAACAACAAACAAACAAACAAATACGTTTCCATTATCATTGGACCATAAAATCAAAACGAATTCTGCCTTAATGATAAACATAATAAGAATAATAATCTATCATAATATATCAGTGTATTACATGTACTATGATATGATATACAAAAACCAACAAAAATGATCCATCGCTGAAATAAAAGAAACAAGTGTGATTCATGAATGACAATCATGTGGGAGTACATGATGAAAAGCAACAGTTTCTTCGCATGGTCGCAGGTAGATTCCATGGGGTCATCCCACAAGACTGACACCCATAAGTCATACAGCCCACGAGTCCTATATCCAGTCCACGAGTTCGACACTAGTCAAATAAAGCTCATGAGACCGACATGAGACATGAGACCGAAACAGCACACGAGTTCGACAGATACAACACGGGGTTTGATGTGTCGGTGTCGTGAGCCTTGTTTGCTTAGTGTCGAACTCATGGGCTGTATGACTCGTGGGCTATATAACTCGTAGGTTGTATGACTCTTGGGTGTCGGTCTCGTGACGTGCACCCGTACTCATTTTAAATCTCTGATGATATAGGGTAATATGTATATGTATATTATATATATATATATATATATATATATATATATATATATATGTATAATGTATATTATAAAAAATACATATATTCATCAATTCATTCTGAATAATTCTACTATATCACGGTTCAAAATCTACATACATAATTTTTAATTTCTTCACTGAAATCAGTAAAGCTGCTGGACTGTCTAATAGACAAAGGAATGAGGGATAAACACTGTGTGATAGGCGAGTGGGGAACTTAATTACGTGTTTTACATTATTCCAAACTTGACAAGAAAAGTTCTTTACCTTGTTTAAAAGCAATCATAATAATGGCAATAGAAAAAGCTACGAAAATCAAAATCAAAACTGATTAAGAATTCATGCGGAATTCTGCGAAATTGGCTTTATGCCGCCGAT
Source organism: Diadema setosum (assembly GCA_033980235.1). Taxonomy (NCBI): domain Eukaryota; kingdom Metazoa; phylum Echinodermata; class Echinoidea; order Diadematoida; family Diadematidae; genus Diadema; species Diadema setosum. The sequence continues at coordinate 25,784,782 of CM067067.1, read as the reverse complement.
TATCATCCGCTATGAATGCTTTACGAGACATCACCATCAAAATCTTATTTCAATACGTCCGATTCTGATAAAATCCCTTACATATTCTCTTCGTAGTTTGATATTCACCTTAGACATTTTGACTGATGTGGTGTGAGGACGAACTTTGTTATAAACTGATACTAACTTTATTCTTCGGTTCCCTAATGAGTGTCCGACTTCCTGGTGCATTAAACAAAATACGATATTGATCGCCCATGACATAGAAAATCGAAAGTCTCCACAATCCCTACTTTCATTCCATAATCGGCATGTCTTCATGAATGTTCCGACAGGCAAGCGATTGCAACCATACAGGTCAAAAAAAAAAATAGAGCAGGAATATATAAATTGTTAAAAAAAAAAAGAAATGACGTAAACCTTATATCGTTTAAGCTTGTCTTTGGAGTCAATTCGTTTCCACTTTTTTTTTTATATCACTTTTATTGATACTCTTCGTTTTATATGATAGCTTGAGAGCTTTATCCTTCATGACGTCATGCATGATACAGTCGTGCGGCATGCTGAAAGTTTACAAGACAGGAATGTGCCACCATTTATATCACGACAAGACAGCCTCGTGGCTCAGTACATCGTGTGGCATTTACTCTTCCTTTCGTTCGAGACAATGACGTCATTGCACAGATGAAGCGAATGTATCCATTAAACTGCAAAGAATGTGCAGTGAAGCTTACAGTACGGCAAATTGGCCATTACAGATCATCCAAACCCCGACTCGAGGCAATGAGACAAATTGTGTTCATGTCAATTAAGACTTGATTATCTATCAATGAACGTTGGTCTCGATCCAAGTTCCAATTATGGTTAGGAAAAGTAATAGGAGAGTTATGAGGGCATGACATCATTGCCTTGTCGGGGGGGGGGGGGGGATTTTAGGAAGCGTTTTGTCCGATTTTTTTTTCTGACAGACTGTTATAAGGTACTGAAATCCTTGCATCTGATTGGTTGAGAGCAAATATATCCGACATATTAGTCGGACAAAACGCTTTATGAAATGCCCTCTGATATGCCTATGGGCATGGGACAATGACAATATATATATATATATATATATATATATACATATATATATTGAAACAAGGAAGGAAAAACTGACCAGAAACAATTGTAATAATAAATAGCGAAAACCCATTTTCTTTGCTCAAAGATTTCGCTATATATATATATATATGAGATTAAAACCTAAAATGCTCAAAGATTTCGCTATATATATATATATATATATATATATATATATATATATATATAATCATTATTGTGCGAAAACATACAGAGCCTGCGTGAAACTACATAATTTCAGAGCTTGTACTTCTGTCCGCTCTTTGTGGAACTCTCTTGGTTTGACTTCTCGCTTCTTGTCAATTAAGCCTTTGGCACCATCGATCGTTATATTCTCTGAAAAAAAAAATACCTCATTTAGTATAAGGGGGAAGCCTTGGGAGTGGTCGAGGAGGTGCACCTCGTTGGACTAACTGACTACCTCTCTGACAGAAATTGATTCGTTTCATATCATGGTTTTGAATCTCATACTCTCTCAAATTCGTGAAGTGTTTCACTGGGCTCGTTATTGGACCCTCTTTTAATTGTTTTATACATTAATTTACTGATCTTCAGAATTCATCCGATTGTCTTCCATATCATTTGCCAATGATTGAAATTCTTTTCTTTCACATCTTGGTTGAATAACAGACGATAGATTGTCATGGAAATTCACATTAGCCACGTAAAGGTACAATTTTTTTTTTTTAAATCAAGAAATGTATACAGACATTCTGTATTGACTGAATGTTATTTCTTTTCTTTTCCTTGTAGTAATGTCGGTACATGTGTATCATAATATCATACCTTAATTCTCCCATACCTTACTCAGTGTTCATGCCTGGGACAGGTCATTTAAGCCATACCTTGATAAGATATTAATATACTTCATTAGCGATGATGATCATATATATTGCTTGTAGATTATCCCCGTCTAATGATATCCTGTAATAGTGACATACTTAAGTGATTTATATCATTGTCATATTTGGAACTCTTTAGGAGTATTTAATCTACACAAACAAGAACTCTCAAATTCTCATCACCAGTAGCACTATCTATTTTTTTTTATTTGTTAAAAATGATAGTTTTTATCATTACCTCACAAGACAATCACCATCTCTTCTTATCATTTACCTTTCTCGAGAACCCAATTCATGCAAAGAACAATAGTTTACACTGGTCCCATATTGTGGGATTCCTTACTACGTAGGGGCTCATCAGTGTATGTCGAAATTATGTAGATACTATCAGAAGGGCAAAACTTAGTAACTGTCATGACTGTTATGTCCATTTTCCGCGCCTCTTGCCAGTATTCGTTACTTAAAGGGCGGTGAGTTGGCTCAGTCGGTAGCTCGTCTGCCTCTAACCCGAGCGACCCGGGTTCGAACCCGAGTATGGACTGAGCAATGTTGTGTGTAAATCATACCGTCCCCTCTAGCAAGAGGCAAAACACTCTGTCCCTCGGATAGACATAAAGGCCCGAATTCACGAAGGTGGTACAAATGAAACCATGGTTTAAACCATGGACAAAAACCATGGAGCGCCAAGTGTCGCATGGAATATTTCGTTACAAAATCAGTCATTTCGTCGATGAAATGATTATTTTGTAACTAAATGAACATTTCGTCCATGAAATGATCATTTCGTTAACGAAACTTTCATTTTGTCGACGAAATGACCAATTTCGTGACGAAATATTCCGTGCGACACTTGGCGCTCCATGGTTTTGTCCATGGTTTAAACCATGGTTTCATTTGTACCACCTTCGTGAATTCGGGCCAAAATGGAGGTCCCGTGTGTGAGAGAGTCACAACTCATGCACGTAAAAGATCCCGCTTCATTCATTCATCGCAAAGAGCAGGGTGTTAACCCGATGAAGTGGTCCCGCCTCACATCCAACTGGACCCCATGGAAGACCAGCTTAGCATAGCTGAATATGAGCTATCCAGCTGTCTTCTCAGTTGGAAATGGAACAAACAAACAAGCAAAACAAACAAACAAACAACCAATATCTACGTTCAAGCTATGTTTGTTTGTGTGTGTGTGTGTGTGTGTTTTTTTTTTTTTTGGGGGGGGGTAGGTTTCCGTCCAAAAGTTTTTTTTTCTTTTTTCAGTTCAAGAAGAACTGTTTTAATACATTGTTCATATTATATTTTGTAAATGTTATCTAAATGTTCTTTCATTGGTTTATCATTTATTATCATTATGGAAAAACAAATCAAATCAAATCAAATCAAATCAAACGTTGCACTGAACACGAAACGGACTTTTCCTTTCATACTCTCATTGACACTAGTGTATTCCTTCTTCTGCCTCATCGTCACAAGATTGTTTATTTATCAAAATATAACTTATGTAATGATGAATGGCTTTATATTGTCAAATAAAACTCTGCAAACAGTAATGGTTTGTGGAGAATTGTCTCAAGAATAGCTAGTCCTGTCCAGTGAGAGCGTAGAAGGAGAAAACCTTTTGAAGGACCAGACATCATAATAACGGAAAGAACGTCGTTGACGTGTTGTGGCAAACTTTACCCCTAACGTATACTAATCTACCTTAGTAGTGATATGGACGATTAAAGGTGATGATGATAATTTATTACTGACAATAATATCAATTGGAAATGCTCGACAGTGGCGGTGGCCCGGTGGCCCGGGGCCACTAAGAATTAATGTCAGGCCACCAAATTTCCCAAAAGGTTATGTTTTTGTGGCCGAATCAGGCAACTAAGATTCAAAATGGCTTGATATGTTTCCATTTTATCTTGGGCCACCAAAATGTCAAATTTAAGGATTTTAGTGGCCCGAACGGGCCTAGTTTGCAGGCACAAACCCTTGTTGGTCGTATTAGGAGTCTGCATGTGCCAAGACTAATACACGCAAAACTGCACTGCAGCCGAAGCTACAACACAGGGCCTATGGGACAGTGCCGAAGTGGTGCATATAGTAGTCTTGGCGCAGACTCCTCTACGACCAACAAGGGTTTGTGCCTGCAAATAGAACGGGCCAAGGTACCACAGAAAAAAAGTTTGTGTGGAGCTCTGCAATATAGGTATACCAATAATTACAATAATTACAATGACTTTCTCCCTTCAAGGCATGGTTAAACACACACATGCACACACGCACATACACACGCACACACAGACACACAGACACAGACACACACACACACACACACACACACACATATACAATCGATGTACCCTTTATAGTTTGTGTCTAATATAAAATACGTGTCAAGACTGTGCATGCTGGCCTGTGTGCGATACTATAAAACATTCTTTCGGCATGAGCCACATGAAATCTCTGTTGGGAAATAATTATGACTCACCTGTTAACCGAAGACATTACAGTCAGCATTCCTTCAACCTTATTACGTGACGCCATATCTTAGGCGCCAGTCACACAGACGCGAAGACTGGCCGCCGACCTCGAGCAACCCCAAAACACTGGCGACTATCGACAACCTATGGGTGACGAAAACCTTCAAATTCTCAAGTGTTGATCTGCAACCAGATGCCGATCTGTTACTTACCAGTTGCCGACTGTTTATTTTGCAAGCTATTTTACCTGTCAAGTCGTGTCATGTTGTTGTGTTTCTCCTGTTTTATTCCGTCCTGTCTTCAATTATTTTGTGTGCTATATAAGTATTTGCAAATAAGTATTTCATAATATTTTTTTTTGTTGGTTTACAACATACAAGCATTCTTTTTAGTGGATCTCTCAATTGTTTTTATCTTCTCAACTGAAGCATAACTTTGTAGTTTGGCCGGTATGCATGTATATCTTTATCTGTATCATTTATCCTGTGCAAAGTCGAATGTATATGCTTATTATATCATTCCTGATTTATTCTGTGTTATGTTTTATTGGGAAAAAAAAGAATGAAAATAAATGAATTGAATTGAATTGAATTGGATTGAATTGAATTGAATTGAATTGAATTGAATTGAATTGAATTGAATTGAATTGAATTGCACCTGTACCGGTTGTCAAGTGCCTTGCAAACGTTTTGTGATCAATACTTAGAGACAAAGAAACATTAATGAAATAAAGGAATATTCAATTCAATTCAATTCAAAATGATTTTACTTCTATTAGTATAGTAATACAGAGTAATGTACATAACGCTTACATGAGTTCATAATATTTAAAGGATATTTGAATCACGTAAGGAATCACGTAAAGTGACTTTGAATCACGAATACATTTGGAATGAAAAGAAGAAACCAAAATACATCAGAAAGAAGAAAGGAAGACAGGCACAGAAAGAAACTGAGAATTCAGCACGAGTATTGTTCAGCTGACAGTCTTCATGTTCCAATCGTTCTTTCTATAAGATGCTCCATCCTGACGTCTTGTCAACAGGCTAACCGACACTGAGCTCTTAATGATGTCTTCTGATTTATTACCTTGTTACATGTTGCTGCATAAACATGAACGCAAGTCAACCTCAACCATAGCGAGAGAAGAAAGGCCGATGCCAATGTAAGCAATCCTATTTATACCTAAAGCAACAGCATCACGCCAAATAGTATATGACCATTGTGTAACGATAGGTCCGAAGCAAAAAAAAAAAAAAAAAAAAGTTTGATATACTAGTACATCAAAACTATATCATACAAGAAGAGCCATTGGCTGTGTGCTGTCAACGTCCTTCCGACGACGAACAATTTCACATACACCCAAGTAGCATCATTGGTTCCAAATTTTCTTAAAATTTCATCTGAAGACATCTGGGGACATTCAATGAATCGTTTTGTCAGATATTTCTTCTTTTTTTTTGTGACAAACTGTTAGAAGCTACAGAAATCCTCACATCTGATTGGCGGAGAGAAAAATGTATGTCAGAGAAATAACCGACAAAATGCTTCATGAAATGTCCCAGGTCTCAATCTAAGCGACTATACATATCATGACTTTTATGGCATTCGATACGACACTTTGTGTGGACTTCAAAAAGACGTTTCTATCAGTCATCCCTGGACTTATCATGTACTTGATGAATGTTGCATTCTGTCATTTTATGAAATTGCTGAAGTAAATGTTTAGGGTATAACTTTTTAGTACAGACAAAACCGAACCTATAATAATTGGAATAAGAATACACCCTTCCCGCACAGAGAGAGAGACTATCGATTAAGACGATTTAAAAATCAAGGTTACTGCTTTGAAGGACTACTCCAATGGACAAACGCTTTGCCAGGACTTGTCGACTCTGTTTGCACGCCCACTTCTAATTTACACTGTTCTTCTAGGTGTCAGACGCTGTGCTTCTCTATTCTGTTATGATCTCCTCGCCCGGGCTGTTTACCATCGCAACTCTCTCAGCTGTTCGTCTACAGCTGATGTAGAGTCCTCATACCGCTTATTCATAACTTGTGACTATCAATTTCGATGGGCCACCCTCCTCACAACACCTACACACATTCCCACCTCAACGGAAGTGTCCATGTCAATCACTGTTTAAGAAACTAGCCAGTGAAAGGGGCGAGGCAGTTTTGAAATACAGCATTCGGAATGGTGGCCAGCGAATGATGCCTTCAGCCAGCCGGCAAAGGGACTGGCACACGGCGCATGTTTCTAACGCAGGGGCATAGCTGGACCTGTGACGTCACTGGTACGCTGCGCTCCATTTTAGGAATGGCAAGACCGGGGCGGGCAGGCGGGCGTTCACTATTCAATGTGTGATGGATGTTTGCACCTCCTGCTGATTTTATCGTCATCACTAGAAGGAGTTTACGGTCTGGGAGGAGAAAGGGGCGGTGCACGAATGCAGATCAAAATGAATGTAGTAGTCATAACATTCTTACTCTGTTTAAAGATAAGCATCGTAAATCGGTATAGGAAAGATGATCTATAGCACCATCTCGATATGCCAGCACCTGCTTACACTGTTTCCCGTTGTCTTTCTTTCCCCACTTTCTTTTGTCTTTTCTCAGTTTTCCCCTATAATGACAGATGAGTGAAATGAAATAAAAACCAACAACCTTTATTTGGTAATCTGATAAAACTCTTTGTCATTTGTTTTAAATATAGCTCCGCACATCAACTTGCCCATTCCTCTGACATAGTAGTTTGTACATTATATTGTTTAACTGGAGTATGCTACCTTTGTATTACTCTGTGCAAAACTAACCAATTATATTAGATCAAGTAACTTGCTTCCATTTTACCACTCCTTTTTATCTTACACGTTATAACACTCTTCTATACTATTTTCAAAAGTTGCAGTCTAGTCTGATTATACACATAATTTTTTTATTCAAGATAATTCGTGTGTTTATTAATATTTTACAATTACAGCAATGTCGCCGCTAAGGTTTTCTGGTTAACCCTGAGTTTACTTTGGAATCACAGAAATTAAACAACGTTGGATTTCGGTTGCAACAGAATATGATGGTAAAGATTTAGAGATTCGGTGGTGTGTTCCTTACATCCTCATCACCGAGGTTCCGATGTATGACTCGTTTTGTGGAGCAGACGATTGTTGCGATGACACAGTACGGTTCGAATTCGTTGGTCCCTCTTCTGCGTGACCCGACCTTTGCATGCCATCGAGCTGACGTCCACAGCCCCAAGATCCGCCTGCCCCCACGATGCACTCATTCCAATCGACAGGCTACACACGTCTGCATACCAGCACCTCAAACCTTGTTTTCATCACAAGATACCGATCACCACTCGGATACGTCGATGGCAGCGAGGCTCTAGCCGGTCTATTCTTAGTAGGTCCAAAAAGTGTTATCGTATAGAGCTATTCCCTACTCCTACTCGGACCAAGAAGCGGGCGGCACCGCGATGCCAAGGCACCGCCGACGTATGCAGAGAGATAAGGGACCCGAAGAATTGTTGACGAGCCGCCGCGATCAAGCTGCGTGGAAGCTGTAGGAGATACGGCTTCAGGAAGTATTTACGGCGCCACCCCCACTCGCCCATCTACCGAGCTTGTTTGGTATGGTTGCGTAAATGGTCTCCTCCTTCGTGACCTTTGGGGATAGCTGACAAGAACCCTTACTACTCCCCGGCTTTCATACCTACGAGCTGGGTTTATTTTTTCTTCATTTCAGTTGGACCCAAGCCTCGGCCGTCACAAGACATCTTCTGCCACTGTAAGTCAACCTCTTCTTTATGTTGATGTTTTAATTTATTAAAATCCTCCTATCAAAGGGTGTAGATATTTCTACACGTACACTTTGTTTACTTCATTCTTACCCTTCAGTTTAAGTGTTTGTGTGTTACGTGAGAGTGAGAGGTTTCTCGTAAAGTTACTATTGTTTTCACAAGCAGTTTTTAAATATCTCGTGATGTTTCCTGTAATAATGGATACTGGGTAACTTGAGATTCACAACGCAAATGGAAAATGACCGGGTTGTACTTGAATAATTTTTTGTACCGAGTTAAAAATACCTTTGATAGATATGCATTGATATACCCATAACAATGTATAAACGTGTGCTGTAGAGAATCTGAGTAAACATGTAACAATTTCCGAAACGTAACACCAAAACCTCAAGACGTTTTCCATCTATGGATCATGAAACAACGGAACGGAAAATGTGTGTTGAGGAGCGAGGAACCATGCTACCACAAACTGGAATAAAAAGTTGGAACACCACACAGAGGATTATCCTGATGAATCTCGCCAATGATGTACATGACAGAGGACCAGCTGCTGAATACCACTTAAAATGGCACCACCGGAAATCATATACGAGATGCCAAACACGGCGGGATGCACGGGTAACCTCATGGTAAAGTGGGCAACGGACACATGCGCTCTTTAGACACTGACATGGAACGTACCACTGCTATCGTCGCCGCCATTCTGTGTGGATATGTGTACATCGCTACAGGCCCTCCCATTGCGAGTTTAGGGAGACGGCCTCACCTGATACCAGAGAATTTCGCGCCTGTTTTATCCGCTTCAGAAGCAAAGATAGCGGTTTGACCAGGGTCAGTAGGTTTCCTGGCGAGCTGTAGATCTGGCTATAATTTAAGTCCATGGAATTATAATTACCCGTGGTGCGGAGGAGTTAAAGAATTGCATGAGATATGGGTGGGGTATACATATATATATATATATATATATATATATATATATATATATAGTTTGCTCAGTCGTGACGCTGCATGACACATCGAATGCCACAAACACTTTGAGACCTTCCAAACTATTCGAATTTAGCTAACAGGCACAACGATGAATTTATTTCCTACATATCATTGATAGTGCAATAATTTTGGTCAATTCCTTGTAGCCCGCGGGCAGCAAGTGACATACTTTTCAAATACATCTTGATATTTAGAAACAAGGAGAACGTCGAGTATTTTCATTGGTAAGTCGACATTGGCCACTAAAAGCAATCAGAACTTGTTCCCTGACTAGAATTCTGTTCTTTATGATGACATAAGGATATTCTGACGAAATATTTCAAAAGTGCAATCCAGCAGTAACAGTTTGCGGACAAAATAGTGAAAAATTTGTAAAGTGCGTTAAGAACAATGGTTCGTGTCAAGGAGCAAATTACGTCGATTAAGGCGACGTGAGTTACACCACTGCGACGGAGTTGACTTGGCACGTTCTGAGTTATGATGATGATAGTCGGGGCTCTATTAAAGCCGTAGCTGCTTGAAATACCAATGGTCTAATTTTAGAAGCGATCTGCGGCAATCGCTCATATCGTTCTGCAAGCCATACTGATAACTTGGCGTAATCTGTAAGCGCTTCGCCTATGCTTCTTTACAAAGATAATATGATCATATTGCGCAACGCTTCTGTCTTGTACATATATATATATATATATATATATATATATATATATATATATATTGATGGTGTGATCACGTTTTCGAAGTACGTATACGTAAGTATAAACGCATGTGATGTGAGGGCTGTTATAAACTTCTACTCGGAGTTATTAAGTGTGTAACTAAGTAACTATGCTTCTGATACGTATGAATATATCACATTTTTGTGGTTGATATTAGACGGTGCTTTTCTTTTGGGGGAAGGGATGCAGAGGCAGGCAGGAATATTCAAAGAAGTGTCATTCTGTCAAAAGTTTTCTTTTCTGTGATGCTGATAACTGAAAACAATTACCGTTAATCTACACTGCTTCGCTGTAGTTTCAAACTTGCATGCTTTGCGTGCAAAAACTTCACTTTGGTATATATGAGGATTTTAATACATTGCACTTACTACCCCTGTGCAGTGTTTTGAGAATGTCTGGCCTCTTAAATGATATCAGATGTCTTTCGCATCGCTTTCGCATTCCTATACGGCTCTGTGTAGGTCGTTAGAGATGACCCATGTGACCTTTCAATGCACGCCAACAAAAGACGGTGATTCATGCATAATGAATAATATTCATCATTCGTAATAAGACACATATATCTTGCTCTTAAGAGTTTTTTTCTCTTATTTTTTTTTTGCTAGTCAAAGTTCGAGAACGCGTTACGCTTATGAAAGAGAGTTTCTATGAAAGCTGTGCATATGCATGTTCAGAAGTTTCTGTTAACGTTGTACCTTTACATGGGTGTCCATGTGTAAAAAAAAAAGACATCATGCTTGCCTCTCTAAATTACCATAATGGCTTAAACCTTCCGAGAGTAGATCAGACAATTCTTTTTAACTTTTTAGCGTGCATGTAGCACCTTATATCAACAAGAGTGTGTAATATGCTGCAAGTAAAAACCGACCGGAAGCGCAAAACTATAGCCCTAACTGTGATACATATTTCTTCGACAGTATTAATGTGAACATTATGGAAATGGATTATATTAAAGGCAAACAAGAAAACAATATGCTTCAAGACAAAATCTGTTAGAATATCACACCCAAGACAATCAGTGGAGATTGGAGATGGCAGATATAGAGTGAAGCGTCATGACACTGAGTGGGTCGTCTTTGATTTACACATGTTATCTTATAAAGTTTGTTTACATGATTTAAAGGTATGGGGTTAAGTGACTCACTCTTGATTTAAAAGTATTGGAACAAAACCACTTTCTGGTCGTCGATATTGTGATTAATTATATATAATACGATATGCATATATTATATTAGATATTATATTATATTAATTTGCAAAGACATTGATTAACTTATATAGATCTGTCACTTTTTACCTGTAGATAAACTATAGGCTATGTACTGTATAATGCTCTGTGAGCAACGATACAGACATTTTGCTCACCACAAACATCCTGCTCGCTTGTGCGGCATTATTGAAATAGTTTGCATGTACGTGCGATCCCGCCGGGTTTGGGATGTCTCAAATCCTGACTGCGCCTTCTCTCTGTAGATAAGATAGCAATAGTATTATGATCTCTATTCATTGTGGAAGGATTTAGGTATGGTGTCCCAAAACTGTAAGGTACTGACTTTGAAGTACACATCTGCCTTTCAAATAATGTCTTCGCATATTAATACGTAATATATATACACATATATACATAATATATATATTATATACATGCACTGTACATACATACATCAAAGGTATATACATAATACAAATATACATACACATAATTACCTTATGTGTGTATCTGATATCTATATATAACGCGTGTGGTCATACAATGTCATATTGAGTGTCTGAGTGGTCTGTCGCATTTACCAGAACATATCAATTGAAACACTTAACAATCATAAATAAATGGACACTAATCATTCTTTACTGCGATAACATTAAAATATAATAAGAGTTGACTTTCAATTAATAACATTCAGAATTACACAGGCCTAAAAAACATTACAATATAGACATCAATGCTTTTCTGAAATGTTGATTTAATGGGTGTATGTAGTACATAATTATAGTATAGTTAGTGGGTGAATGACATGTTTAATATTGTGGGAGCCGGAAGCCTTTGAATACTCTATACGGATTGATGGCGGTATAAGAGTGCGGTTCTTCTTCATCATCATCACCATCATCATCATCATCATCATCATCATCATCATCATCATATATGTGTATACACGCACACATACACACTCACACACACACTGTGCACTGTGGTTCTGTGTTTCTGTGTGGGTGTGGATCTGTGTGTTTGTGTGTGTGTGTGTGTGTGTGTGTGTGTGTCTGCACTCAGTACTAAGGTCAAAGTAGTAAAAGCTCTTCAGAACCTCATCATGGCTTTTGATTGGTGCAAAACTCGATACATAGGTTCAAGAAAATTCGCGGCTGAAGCAGAAATATCTAAAATTTTCGATGAAGATCACGTTACTCTACTTTGTTTACTTGCACGGAGCGTTTCCACTGCTTTCGGGTTTGAAATACATCTACATCTAAGGTAGATAACGGAGCCATTTTCGGCAATGCAGAGTCAATTAACGTCAATGCCGGGATAACTTGAATTTGCTATCATTGAGTATGTCTACAAGCTATACAAATCTATCAGTTTTTTTTTTAATATATATACCAATGCAGACAGAAGGGGAGTGCAACAAACCTCCAGTGAAATATTAATCGTTTTATATTCAAAACGGTGGTATTTTATATGATTAATGGCAATCTGTACCCCTTCAAGAAAGTGAAAAGAAAACATTTCTCATAAAATGTCTGAAACTGATCTGCTCACACAAACTTCATTCTGAAACAAAAGTTGTGGTAGCTGAACGAAATGTAAATCTGTAAAACCATCTTTCTATGATACCCTTCATTTCTTCCATATTGCCTTACAGAAAGATTTAAATCGATCAAGTGCCCCCTCCCCATTCTCTCTCACTCTCTTTCATAGAAACCATGCAAGTTTGACGTATGAAAATACATATTTAGGTAGGATTTTTTTTCCTTCAATTTTTCAATTTCAATTTTCTCTTACTCTCGTGTATGTGATATACATGTCATCGACAGTAAGCATTTGTCATGTCACTATAGCCTGCCACTGAGCCCCACCCCCCAGTCGATCTAGATTAATGGGAGCCTGCTATTACTGTGATAGGCCTTGGGCGGTCTTTGCAAGATAAAATGTATATATAGATAGAGAGACCGGATGTATCGCTGAACGCTATCGTCAGCTGATATCCGATTTCACTCTGCATATTGTTGTACGTCCAAGAGTGGGAGGACGCCAACCTTTGTGCCTCTCACAGTTAGATCACAGCTGAGATTTATGAGGTGATGAAGTCAAAAGAAACTTCTTTTCTATTCTATTCTATTCTATTCTACTCTACTCTTCTCTACTCTGCTCTACTCTACTCTACTCTACTCTATTCTATTCTATGCTATTCTATTCTATTCTATTCTACTCTACTCTATTTTATTTTATTCTATTCTATTTTATTCTATTCTATTCTATTGTTATTATTCTATGTTATGTTATATTCTATACATGATTGGCTCGCTGAGAGAAATTTTTCTTTATAGAAATTTTAGATTTTTACATTTTTACTTGCCATGACATTTCGCATGCTTCATGCAAGCGGACACACACACACATACACACACGTATATATATATATATATATATATATATATATATATATGTGTGTGTGTGTGTGTGTGTGTGTGTGTGTGTGTGTGTGTGTGGAAAGAATGCACATAAGGATACTCTGTCATTGAAAATCACTCTGTACTGTAATGCTGCTTTTTTTTTCGAGGAGAAATATATTCATCGTTAGCTTCATTCCACTCTCTTTGAGATCCAGGGACTCAAATGAAATTACGGGGACATTCCAATCACTAGATATTGAGTTGCTCCCGCTGCTCATAACTGGCTCATTTCACAGTCATTCCATGCAGTTAACATTAGTGTGCTCGGCAATGTTCTTGGTTGTTGGCAAAGTAAAGTGCCGAAGGAAATTGCCTCACTTCTTACATAGGGCAACGTTTGCAAATGTAGCATGGTGAACATAGATCAGCGTGCACCACGATAAAAAGAACAGGTGCTTAACAGAATGTGCGTTTACATCTATGTCAAGTCTTCTATGTATAATCATTCAGTAATATTCAGTCTCTGCAGACATACCAAGTCACACAAACACACAAACGCACACGCACAAACAAATACACACACACACACACACACACACACGCACACACACAAAACATGGATTTCCAACATCAGAAAAGTCACATATTTAGACATTTTTTGTTGTCAGAATATCAACCCCAAAATATCAGATCATAAGATCGACAGCTTAAAAATGCCAAACCTCCCTGTTTGAGGTTTGGTACCCCCCCCCCCCGTACACACACACACACACACACACACACACACCCTCTTCTGCTTGGTCACTTTGATCCCTCTGACACTGACAGTCCCGCAAAATCTCACGCCTATAGCTGCTCTATGACCTTGGCATATATTTCGCTGATGTCTTCTTAGGAAGCAAGTGATACTGCAGCAACGAAACAACAAAATACTAGCATAATATTATGCTGAACTGGTCTTGGGTAAGACGTAAAATACAGTAATAATGTAATATTGCGAGCACTCGGGTCGTATAATCACCTACCTCCCTCGGGAAGACATACCTATTGATAGCATAGTAATGTCGATTAGATAAGGTCATGCAAAAGGCGGAGTCACGGGTTCACTATCAGAAGAGTGAATGGCCATCAGAGATGGGACGGCATGAAACATGTTGTAATGTGAATGCGTATATTTATGAACTGCATGTGCATGTTCTTTATTGACGTTGTCCTGCGCTGATGTTTCATTCTATTTGGTCTGGCTTCATCGTAATTATTAATTGCAATTCACTATTAATATGGTACGTGGTGCAGTATATCATTAATCCTAGGCATAAATAGGCAATGAATTTTTATCATAGGGACGTCTTTCGCATGCAGTTAATGCCATCGTTTAAGAACACATTGCTGTTGAAATCACAGAGTGTATTGCCTCGACCTCCATTGTATATTGACGAAGGACCTCACTTTAGGGAAGGAAAATTGTCCTTGACTTTTCTCCTTTTTACTGAGCAAAATACACAACAATCTGAACAGTCCACACACTTGCGCTCGGCGTTTGGAGAGTGTGAAGCGGTATCAACAATGTCAAAGAAAAAAGAGAGAAAAAGCCTGTATTTCAATGACTTAGAAAAAAAGTAAAAGTATGAATCCAATAATTTTCATGCAGAGATTGCCATGTTATTCATGACCATGAGAACATGTTAACTAATTTTTAGAAACCCATTTACTTGAAAAGTCATAAATCGTTGTAGATGCTGACAATATATCTGTTGGCCATTCGCGGGCATAGAAAACGCCTTTGAGTATACACACAATATTCAGTGAATGGCTGCCGAGAATTAGCACTGCTCTTCTATCGAGGAAATTACTTACGTTGTTTTGTTCAAAACCTATTTTATTGAAAACATATAGTTTGTACTCAATAAATGAGTGTTAACATTTATTGCTCATACATATTGTGCACATAAATTTTCAACTGAACAGTGTCTGTCTATTGATTACACTGCTTTTTGGCCAGCCAGCCAGCATCGGCAGATTGAACGTAACAAAAAACTGTACAATATCCAGTGGACGTGAAGACAAGTTTTATCCTCCCTGGGTCATCAGTATTCATCGCCTTCACAGCGGTTGCATTCTGCCCTTTCGAATCGGCGAGGGCCTTCTCTGCACCTGGGATTGTCCGATGCCATGTTGCATTAAAGTCGGAATTTGCAAAACGCGAGGGACTGCTAACTGTGGGAGGCAATCCTGTCAGAAAAAAAAGAGACTTTTCAGTGTAATATGCGTGGCAAAGAGGCTTGGTGTAACAGCAAACGTTCAACCCATTGGGCATGGAATCTTCCAGCCTATGATTATGATAATTCTGACATGCAGATTCTTCCCGCTTCGCGCTTGTCAAATCAGATAATTCGGAGGTAGATTGATTGTTTTCTGGATAATGTGGAATTTACTGCAATGATACCATGGTGATGGATTATGATAAATTTGAAAAAAGGAAATGCATAATGGTATCTTGTAGTTACACTTCTATCATACAACTTGTGAAATTTTGTTTAAAGAACTTGCTTGCGTTTCATCTCCCCGCAATATGATAAAAGTGTGATGACTTTAAGTCATTCATCAGGGCAGGGCCTCCCCTCTTCTTGTTTTCACTTGCTCGACGGGGCGTGCACTCATCCTTTAAAGTTTCAAGGAAGGTCACGGTAAGCGGCACTATAATCAAGGCTGACATGCGCATGTTGCTCCAATCATGGCCGCCAGTCTGCCTGCAGCAGAGGAATATTATGGCTTGAAAAATGGCTTGATACGCAGCATGGTAGGAGGACAAGGTTCCATACGCCGCCCAACAAGCTAATGTATTACTGGGAGTACGAACGGTCGGATACAGGAATGGGTTTTTTTTTTCCCTCGCCATTTACACAGGGAGCGTTCATCACCGGACATCTTGCATTCGTTTCCACGCAATTTTTACCGTGTACCTCTTTCTCGTGGTGCATTGTCAAAGCGGAGTATATCCGTAACTAAAGAGGAGGAAAATGGATTGTAGGAACCCGCAGAATCGCCGCATTGCGGCTTTCATTGCCCTACTCATTCTCGTCATCACAATCGCGATTGTGATCATTGTCATAGTATCGTCGTCGTCAAAGTCATCAGACACTTTGTCGACAACTACGCCGATGCCCCCATCACCCTCGGAAGAAATACCTCCACGGACCACGCCCATGTCCGAGTGACGATGGCTTTAACTGCACCGTGTTGATACGCCTACCAAGTACGTTTCTGCACCTATTATTGTACGTTGTCTGATTATACTCGCAGTGCTATGAGGGACAAAGAGAGGATGGATGCGATAACCTTTTCTCCCCCATTCATCCACCACAAAGGTTTGGAGAGTTGTCTCTTTCATAGCTTGTTTCATCTGACATTAATAATAGTGTCTGGTAAAGTGAACTCACGTGTCCCTTACTGTTTAATGAGATCGTCGGCACTCGCGACTCGGTTTCATGCTGAGTTCAACTGAGTTTGACAGTTTGAGCATGTTGTTACGTAGCATAACAGACGTTTTTTTTTTTTTCAGCTACCATGTCTGAAATATTGTAACGAATGGTAATCGGTCAATGCGATGTTTCTTGCGGTTGTTTTGAGACACCATGCAATTTCGGTAATGCAGCGAAGGTATATCCACTAACATTTGCAGCAACATCAATGTCACTGTTGCAAGGAAAATCATGTAGCTGGAATTTTATAGGCCATGACTGTACAGTATTTGGTTTACTTGTTTATTTGTTCGTTTTATTTATCTATTTATCTTATTTATTTCTAATCTTTTGTCAGGGTAGTCCATTCACCAATAAATAGTGGTCTTCCATGGAGCCCTGAATAATATTGATGAACTTATGTACATTAAATAGCAAAACATATATACAGAAGATGACATATACAGTGTAGATACATACCAGCATACTGTACATTGCAAAGTAACATAAAAAAGTACATGCCACAGCAAGAGTTCACCAGGGGCCTGTTTCATAAACTTGTCATCAGTGACAAGTTGTCATAGATGTGAC
The DNA here is from genome assembly GCA_033980235.1 of Diadema setosum. Taxonomy (NCBI): domain Eukaryota; kingdom Metazoa; phylum Echinodermata; class Echinoidea; order Diadematoida; family Diadematidae; genus Diadema; species Diadema setosum. The sequence continues at coordinate 25,767,199 of CM067067.1, read as the reverse complement.
AAGCTACTGAAATTCTTGCATCTGATTGGCTGAGAGCAAATTTGTCATAGAAATGTGGCAGTTGTCACTAATAACAAGTTTTATGAAACGGGCCCCAGAATGCCGAAATAACAATTAAAATGCTATTATACAGGAATGATAAAGCCCAGAATGAATTTCGTGTGTTACTTACAAATAGAAACTTTGCTTAAACAATCTCTTAAATGAATATATGGAAGAAGCTGATCTAATTGAATGATCTAGCCTGTTCCATTCAAGTACAGAGGATACGATTGGGCTGCACTTGTGACAATCAGAGCGAAATCTTGGCACACGTAGATTTCCACTGTCTATTAGCCTTGTATGATGTTCATGTACATCACTAGGCTTAAACTAAGTGCACCTGAAGGTACGAAGGTGCTAAGTTATGGACGCATTTATATATCATCATAACGCGGCTGAAATCAAAACGTTTGTGTAGTGTCATCCATTGAAGACTTTTGAATAAATCAGCCGACGGTGTGTCATATGTTTTTGATGGAACAAGCATTGGAATGTTGTTAAAGAGGACACGTATTTCCGTCTTGAGCGCTGCCACTGGACAGTTGTATGGTGTCTGAGCTAGAAAGTCTAACTCATTGTTCATCGATTGTTTGTTTGAATATGTGATCACATGTCACCTAAATCAAGTACATTGTGGGTATTGAAGCATAATTTTGCAAAGTGATGATTTAAAAGGAACGTATACGATAGGTGCATATTATGTTAATCGGCATCATTTGTAGTATGACACACAACATCATACTAGGAAAAGAAAATGGAAAGGAAGCTCCTATTGGCTCTCATCCCTCATTTATCTTTCATGAATGAATTTCTTGTCAACATCTAATCTGTTCTGTTTTTGTAACAATTTTTTTTTTGCGTATTTATACCACAATGACAAGTTTCAACTGCTGTAGCTGAAAAAGACTTGCAATATCTAGATGATAGTTTTGTGAAAACCTGGTCTTAAAGGGGCATTCCAGACGATTTTCATAATTTCACGTCATGGAGTTCATAAATCGACAGCTCCATGTATAGATTTGTGGAATTTATGGTGGTCCTTGAGCAGAGAAATCAATACTCTGAAAAGCCCAAAACAAATTACACTGAACAGTGATGATGACATAGGAGCCTCTCATAAGATTACGTCAGAAACATAGCAATGTAATACCATTACAATACCACGTGCTTATTGATAAGTTCACCTGTGTAGAATTTTAATATGCATGCTTGTTTCTTTTGTTCTGCTTCCTTGACCTCCTGCTCATGCATTTTTATAGTGAGGCTGCCATGTCATCATCCTTGTTCATAGTGATTTGTTATAAATTTTGGTCTTATTTCTCATCCCAATTACTATAAATTCTGAAACTCTGTACCCAGTATAACCAGTATATAGTTGTTCGTATGTAAAAGTTTGAATTTCCTTCGGAGATCTCCGTCGATATGATTATTTACTATTTTTGTCGCCATGACAAAGTGCATTGTTTCTTTTTTATGACGTCATTCGTGCATATACTTTATATTGTATCTGAAAAAAAGAATGCCCTTATCAGACGAATGAAAGACAGATCGAAAACTTGTACCGCTTTGAATCATGTTCCCTTTTTCTTTCTTTTTGTTTGATGATGGAAATAAACTATTGAATTACAAAAAGAATTATAAAATAGGTTAAATCTACAAATTAATGTATGGGAAAGTACACCCGTATTCATATACGTCTGTAACAAGATTTTGGAGATGGGTGTGTGTTAAATCAATTACCTGATGCAACAGTTAATATTTTTTATTCAGTCTTTTGTACTCTTTGTAGAAATGTATCATGCAACGTACATTTTAATAGAATTTAAAATAAAGTTTAAAAATTAAAGGAAATCGACTTTACATTTTAAATCTAGCAGTGCCGAATCAGTGTGCAGCTTGATGAAACATTGAAAAATACCTGCTAGTTTGAATCCCATTCTTGTTACATTCGTTCCTCTACGGTGCAGTGGAAAGTTGCTAGAATTGTTACACTCTTTAACTCTTAAACATAACTCATAGCCACTGACTATATTTTTGTTCATAATGTCAATAAATTTTTGCTTTAATGTTCCTAAGAGACAGAGTACGATTAGAATCTGCTTTTCCGTAAGCAGATTATTTTCTTCAGTGGCAATTCGTCTATGAGCTATCAAATGAATGGTAGTGATGTCTCCACTGTATTTCCTGTCTCGTACTAGATATACTTGAGTTCAATTTCAAAGATGAATCGTAGTGTCACATTTCAATCATTTTTGCTGGTTCTCAACCTCAACTTCAGTCAAATGTCATGGGCGTAAAGTGTGAACCTCGTTCGTTGTGATTTCAAACGAGACTTCTCTACCTGCACTACCATTTTATACCGTAGGCCTTACGTGTTATATCATGAAATATCTGTGAGTGTGTTTTTAATCACTTCATTGTCTGATTGTTCTTTTGCACAGATCCCACCGGTTTCATCCTTTCTTCTCTCCGTAGCAAACACAAGAAACTTTCTTCTCTCCTGGGTACAACTTCCTCGGCCTCACGATAGGGACCCCGTCGCGCCGCAGACGTAACATGACAATTGCTGCCATGGAGACGTCTGCATCCCTCCTCGGTGGTGGTGGCGACGACTATTCGTACTCCTATCGGGTCCGTGACCGTCGCAGCATTTCAAGCAGCCCTACTCCGTCAACGACATCAAGTTCGAGTCATTCGTCGTCGGGCTTGTCGTACTCTTCGACGACATCGTCATCCCCATACAGCAGTGGCGGCTCCCATTCGACTTCAAGATCGTCATCGGGTCAATCAGGCTACGGTGGATCTTCAAACTACAGTGGATCATCGTCTTCCACTGTAGCGCTGGCATCGATGTTGGCCGGCATAGAGGTGGTAGGGGAGAAGCATGCTGCAATTATTGAGCGACAGGGCAGCAAAGCAAAGCTGCGAGCAAAGCTAGAAACACAGGACTCTCTTGACAATTTTCCTGACAAATATCAGTTTGAGGATAATAAGCACGTGGCAGAAGTTGTTCATGGACTGAAGTCTTTGTATGAGCAAGGTGCACTGGTTGATGTTACGTTGATAGTCGATGACGAAGAGTTTCCTTGTCACAAATGTGTGCTGGCAGCCAGCAGTCCCTACTTCAATGCCATGTTCACCACCAACTTGGCTGAGAGCAGACAGAGTAAAATCCGCCTGATTGGTATAGACGCCCCTTCGATGCGCCTCATCCTGGACTACGCCTACACATCACAAATTGAAATCAATGAGGACAATGTACAAGGATTAATGCTTGCGGTCAACATGTTCCAGATGCCTACATTGCGTGATGCCTGCGCAAGGTTCCTGGAAAAGCATATCACCGTAGGAAACTCTATCGGCATTTACTTTTTCGCTGTTGCGCACAATTGCGAAAAGCTGGAGGCACTTGCTAAAACCTTGGTCATGGACAACTTTTCCGAAGTTTGTCGAGAGGAAGAGTTTATGAGCCTCAGCAAGGACAAAGTGATCGATCTCATTTCCAGAGATGAGCTGAATGTTGATAAGGAAGAGATCGTGTATGAGGCCGTGATGGCTTGGGTCAAGCATGACCCTGAATCTCGCCGTTCCGACCTCGCCGATGTAGTTGCTCACATTCGCTTTGGCCTTATCAGTCCCTACTATATCCACGATGTGGTTGAGCGGGATCGCGTCGTATCGCACAACAAGGGGTGCCAGCAGATCATTGACAGTGCCTTGCAGTATCACGTTTTGCGTGACAGACGCCAGGATCTCGACTTATCCAAGGTCAACACAACTGCGCGCAAGGGAATGCCGTTCGCCGATATGTTCGTCTTCCTGAGCAACACGAGCGAGATGTTGAGTGATATCAACAATCCGACAACATACCGCGTAAAGGCGCTGCCGGAGCTCATGGAGGATGCGGAGAGCGTAATCACCGGTGAGAACAGCATCTACGTCATGGCACGGCAACCGACGGAGTTCAGCGGGCGACGTTTGTATTCCAATCGCAGAGGCGGTCTATTTCTCTACGATCATTTCGAGAAGAAATGGCTTCCGCGTGCCGCGATGAACGTCGCCCGCTGCAACTTCAGTATGGCGGTGTTAGATGGTCTGATCTATGCTGTTGGGGGTAGTGATGGCGATGACGCTCTTGCGAGCGTTGAGTGTTACAATCCTACCACCAATATCTGGAAACAGATATCGCCAATGCCGCAAGCTGTCAGGTTTGGTCACAGAGCCGTTGCTGTTGGGGGACGTCTCTACTGCATCGGCGGTGAGTCCGAAGACACAGTCCTAGATGGACTCTACTGCTACAATCCACGACTCGACTCCTGGGAGACCGTAGCCAACATGATTCTTCCTCGTACCTGTGCTAGTGTCGCCGTCACCAATCGCGAGATCTACGTGATAGGCGGAAGTGTGGCCATGGGTGAGGTGGGACCTGAAAACATGTTGAAGTCTGTCGAGATCTACAACCCCGACAACAACGAGTGGCGCTTCGGACCGGAGTTGCAGGAGGGTAGAATGTCCTTCGTCACTGCTGTCTTGAATGGAGGTATCTATATCTTTGGAGGAGAAAATGGGATGGAAGACTGTGAGGCGGAAGTTTGGCGGTTAGACCCTGGTCAGTCGTCCTGGGTGGAAGACAAGGGAACGTGGCCACCTTTGGTGTCTCCATATAGCTGCGTAGTAGGGCGAATGTCTAAGGACTCGGAATAAAAAAATATCTGCATTTATGCTTGCAAAATATGTTACAATCACAGCGTCATAGTAGTTGTTCTTGAAGAGGACAATTTCATAAAGTTGTCGGTTGTTGTTTTTCATTTTGTTTCTTGGTCATTTCTACTTCTAACACCAGGTGATCTGAAATTGACCCATTATCTTAAATGGCCTATTGAATTGGATTCTCGAATTGGAGTTTCACGTTAGATTAATTATTGTTTAATCCCCATTTTTGGATGTTCTATCTTGTAAAGTATAGGGTAGATTGGTGTAAATATATATTTGTCATAGAGACGTATGAACATTCTACTGTTTGAAGCTTATTGTCTCGTTTTCGCCCTTGACTGCATGCTTCTGAATCCATCCAAGTAACTTTGAATCTTTTTCACTGGTTGTAATGTCTCTATCTTTATAAATATATCATCCTGAAATTATTCAAATAAAGTTTTGTACTTGGTATGACGTTCTAATATGCTTTCCCGTTGGACTGGACATATCAGATACCCATCCCAATAATGTACCATTTTCAGTGCAGTTGTATGATTGTACTGTATTTACTCTCTCTTTTTAGTTGTTGTTGTTGTTGTTGTTGCAATAATCGCATATAGCTTGCGAAGTTCTGTTAATATCGGTGAGAATAAGTGAGAAAGGTTGGAAAGTTAAGATCATGTATGGTATGAGTGCACTAACACCGTCACTGTTTCGGCTTTGATTGAAAGGTATTTTGAATTGAAGACTTCGCAGTTTGCGCATCTGTTTCAAAAAACTCCATGAACAAGATGCAATTGGCCATAATTGTAATGTGGAAAAGTGTCGGGATTTGTTTTGTTAATGTGATGGAGTTAGAAATGACAATTGCACGTGACAATGATCGGCGGCATTTACAGTAACTCAAAAGCACAATTCAAAGAGAGTATGGGCTAATAGTGTGGGAACCGTTGGATAAGCGAGAAAGTTATTAATGCAAACCTGTCTTGAAATCAGAAATGTAATTGGCTAAGGAGTGTGGTTCGAATTTATGTCGTCTTACTGGAATAAGTGACGGATTGTGCTCCATAAGGGCAGTAAGATGAAAAAGATAAGATGCTTACTTTTTTGTTACTTGATACAAAGGTTTGTAAGTTTGTGACGGTCGGTCATACTCGTAAAATATTTTTTTAACATACTGATCTCTCATAGGGCATGGTAGTTTGTGTGACATACAAGAGCATATCGTGTTGTTTATCATGAAAAAAAAAAATTATACCATAGCCATTTACAGGTACTGCTGTCGATAATCAAGATAAGATTATGATGAAAATCATCATAAGATTACAAATGATTGTGACAACGATCGTTTTTGATGAAGCATAATCTTGGTGCTGTCTTTAGTACTGTTGTCCTATCATCGTCAGAATTTTGCTTTTATCTGTCAAGATGTTTACTGATGTCCTTTAATATCTATTATCGTTTCATGACCACTAAAAGACAAAAGCAGCAACTCCCAGCCCCCAGCCCCCCCCCCCAAAAAAAAAAGACAAACAAAACAAGACAAAATGATGCGGAAACCTGGCGGTTTGGCTGATCTTTTTTCAATCCTAGTTTGGCTGGTCTTGACCTAAAAGTCGACTTCTCACTTAATTACACGTGTCTACCCAAAATTTATCTAAGGCATCACTAGAATTCCTCGTGCAAAATTCGCATGTCTTCTTTTGTATTGTAATGCGAACACACTACAGAAAGCTTTTTGTAGTTGTTGTATAGGCAATATATTTGAATTCTTCGGCAAGCTAATGTATTATCGAGTATAATTAAATGCAATGTTTGGTCATGCCGCCGCGTAATTTGCATGTTTTCCTTCCCACAGATCCGTAAGTTTATAACGTGGAACAAATCACTGCTATACCAGATTATTTGTCAGTATACAATCTACAGATGGCGAATATATTTCCGTTGTATTCACCCTTTTCGTATAGCTAGCCATAACCCTGTCCAGTATATATGGAGCTATGTCACAACTTGTTCGACTCGTTTACATCATTGTACATTACTGTAAGAACCCATTTGGCCTTTACAGCCTCTTGTTCAAGCAATAACAAAATGATTTACCAGTACTTGTTTACGTCAGTATTCACATTTCTGGATATTTTCCCCGAATTAAGGACGTACAGCCATCTAGTCATTTATTTACTTCATCTGTTCATTGTGAATACGTGAAATCTGCTTTGCCAACAATAGCTGAGCTGTTGCTTTGTCAGGAAAGCCTGGAGTATTAGGATTCTGGTTGTTAGAAATAATCTTTGTCAGTAGATTATTGTTTAAGACTTGAAGAATTTTGTATGGGCCCGTTTATTCATACAAACAAAATCATCGCCCCTGTCAAAAGTTGAAACCATTCCAGTAAAAAGAATTTAACAACCTCGATCATGAAGTTAGGTTTGATTAAAACACAAACTCTTTACAGTTTACTAAGGCTGATCGAATAGTTGTTCTCTTTTAAAATTTAACGCTCTCCAAGTTTTCAAGACGTAAAAATGCGGGGAATCATAATATGTACGGCTACATAGATTTATGCGATCAAATATGATTTATCGAACTACACTTTGTTAATTGACCTCACTGGCCTTTCAATTTGCCAGCTTATGACACAAACATGAAAACGTATTTTACAATAGGTATAGTTGAGAATGATCAAATACCTGTATGGTGCTCAAGGAAAACATGTTCGCGTTTTCTTTACAGGCGATTGTAATTTTGTACTTTAAAACACGATAAAACAAAACAATATCACTTATATTTTGTTGCGGGGTTGCAATGGAAAAAAAAATCTGTGACATGTGACGTCTGCATTTGAAAGTGCTCGTAACATTAAAGTTCGGTTATTTGTATTTGCATAAGGTCAAAAATATCTTTTAAATTGGTCATACACGTGGACTCTTCTGTCAGGATAAGATGATTACGCTGTAACCGTAATGGTGTCGTCGTATGCATAGTGTGTCAATGTCATAACATTCATTCATGTTAGTATACAATAAACGACTGTTGCGCACGAATGTTGTTCCTGTGTTGGTCAACTGTGTGTTGATTATGGTGTAAATTTTGTCCTGTGTTATCAATACTATTACGCGTTGTGACATTTATCTTATCAATCATCTCTAAAAGTTATGGAGTTTCCAGTCACTTGAAGACACTGCACTGCAGCAAAAACCTTCAAAACGATTTCTCCATCCAAAGACAGGTTGGCTTTTTACCCACATCGCCATGTATAGTTTATGATTATTTGCTTAAATCTTATGTGCTTTTATACTCAATTAATGACAAATTTTCCCTGAAATAATGATGGTGTGTTGGTGTATGCACTTGATACTTCTTCTATTTTTCGTTATATCACACCGCAGACACTGGAATGGATAACACAAATACACATGTATACACGTGTGTAGAAGTAACAGACAGCACAACTGGCTCAAAAACGAAGGAACGTATGAAATGTATCTCGGCTAAATGTCAGTGAATAAATTACCGACGTACATGCCCCAAGCCTTGTAATTTCTAACCTGACCACAATTTATCGGGGATACGTGTCCCGTTATCAGTCCGTGAGAGAAGCGCATTTTGTTTCTCTGCATAAGTGGATTTATTTTGCAAGCATTATCTCACTCGACACGCTCGAAGTACCTTGATTCTCGGTTTTTTTTTTTTAATGCAAGCAGATCACTTTAACCATATAATTATTTTGCAAATGTGTGGCAGCAGATACATTATATCGTAATAAAGACTTATACGAAGCGAAGGTATGCATTCACATGCAAACTTACTGCGCATGCAGAAACACTGAGTCATTGACAGCACACAATGTAGATATAAAGATGCCTATATGGCGCAGATACACATGCTGAGATGATAAGCTAAATAAAAATGCAGTCATATAGCAAACGCTTTTCTGTAGGATTCATTGATTGGTTGAGTGGCAAGTAATACACGAGTTTTGATCTGATGTTCCGAACGCAGCTTGTAAACGAGATGATAATCGGTAACATTTAGGGCCTTCTGATTACAATATTATGTAAAGCCGAGACCTGTCGATATACTATATTATACCATGTGAGGAGAACAGCTCCTTGTTTGCGGTCATCGCATAATAAGGCGCTCCGGGACCACTAGATTACATCTAAATCGACTTAAGCTGGCATGAGGTAATCAACGCCTACGATGTTGCAGGAGGGCAATCTCGGTTACACACACACACACACACACACACACACACACACACACACACACACAAAGACACACATATATCCAACAGAAAAACAACAACGACGATTTGGTGACTTTCGAAAGCCTTACGTAAATTCATCTTCCTCCTTTTCCCTTGTATAGTTGGAAATAGAATAAGTATTGAAGGTATGTCTGCTATTAGTTTTATCATTAAAATTGGTGTAGGATTTTCTAATGGGTATTACATTTCCTGCTTCTATATTAAATATACAATGATTTTATGTAGCCAATCTTTCTCTTTCCTGCAGGAATCTGATGTCACTGGTATGGCATCTTCATGAGAGCACGTCATGCCAATCACCACCACCATGTTGAAGATAGATTAGGTATCCTAGAGCAGCCCTGGTAAAAGAGTACCTTGGCTCTCATCTGGCTAACTCTACATTTTCTTACTGACTTGTTTTCTGCCCGCGGTTTGGGTATTAATTCATCACATCTGAAATATGGAGCAATGAGAATACAATATTCCCAGTACACGGCAATGCCCCAGTTTTATAAAAGATAAATGCAGGTGACCCTGACACGTATCTTTTTCTCAGTATAAAAGAAAAAAAAAATCTCAGAGAAGACATACAAGTTTATAACTAGTACGTATCGTCAACATTTTTGTCAACAGTATCATCCATTCTTGTAACTCAAATTTTACTGATTAAGGAAAATGTTTTATGACATGCAATGAGAAGCATCTTTATCAATTATGAATATTAACTAAGAAGAGTGTCACAAATTAAACATGAGTAGTATTTGATAGTAAAGATAGGCTTAAACATGTTAGCATTGGCTACGTCGACGTGTAATTCCCTTATGTATAGGTATAGTGCTTTCAATTGCAGTGATGCACATGGAAAAATGTATTAGAATTGTTCAGATCTGATACACTACATATAAATGTCGATCTCCTGTAGGGGATGGGAAAGTTTCCGCCAAGATAATGCAGTGACGTCTGTCGTCAAAGTGAAGTCATTCCCTTTTACAGCACTGTTTGCTTAATTCATACAGTATAGCAAGAAGGTTTGCCGCTATTTCCACATCTTAGTTAGATTATGCCTACACGAGAAGAGGGGACATTACTTTGTGTCTCACTGAAGAGATTCACACACACATGAGTGGAGTGTTGTACAAATTGAGTCAAGTCAAATGTAGCAATGTATCAAATACATTCATTTAATTTCACCATATGGAGTGGTTTAACTCTGTTGCTTGCGATACACACGCATATCACACACTTCACAAAATATACATAATATTGTTTCTTTATGTCAAATAATGTATGTATATATGTATATATTATAAGAAGAAGGAGTCTCGAATACGCCATCTGTAGTTCCAACTAGAAAGTTTGTATTCACAAAATGTTCAACTCGCCTCGGGCCTTCGTCAGTGTAGTGTATACTAGTAGTTCTGAACTAGTATTTTGGTACTATATATATATATATATATATATATATATATATATATATATACATGTATGTATACATAATTCAGGGTTCGACCCTTTTTTTTCCCCAATAAAATCTTCAAAAAGAAAAAAAAAAGAAATGAAGAGAAATATCAACATTCCTTTTGAATTTGTATGCCCCATTAGGCCGCCCCACCCCCCCCCCCCTCCAGAAGGTATATATATATATATATATATATAAGCATTTCATAGGTAAATCAATAACATTCATGATCTGTTTGTTGAGACGGATATCAAGCCTTTCATTTCCGTTTACTTACAAATTCCTCTCTTTTCTCTCTCTATCTCTGGTGTGCCTCCAAACAGCTTTGAGTAACATAGTAGCCAATATCTACAGTCAAATACGAACTCATCATCGAGGCACACACGAAATGCCAGAGTATTTCCTTGATAGCAAATACATATCTACACATTCATAGTCAAAAGCATGGTATATGCAATGTCAGCCAAATAATGTTACTAGTAATGAAAATTTCAAAATATCAAGGCACTCAAACTTCATTTGAATGATTATTTAGCGAAAATCTTTTTATTAGTAATATTTACAACGTCAAAGAATCATTCTGGAGATTTTTTTTTTCCTTCTTGTATGTATTCGTATTTTCGAAGATAGATGGCGCTCTACTGTTTGCTGATTCTGCTCACATTCAACAGTTGGCGCGAGTTATTTCAGCTGAGTCACAAGCTGGAATGAGATTGACATTTTGACCAGTTTAATACTCACGGGATGAATTGATTCTATTCGGACTCTCAGAACACGGCAAATTCGTAAGCGCAGAACGCCCCTTGAGTCCTGGGTCGTTTCATTAAGGGGGGGGGGGGGACTTTGGTTCCTTTAGCACTTAGCGTTGTAATTTTTTTCCTTATCTATTCCCCATTCCCTGCATTACTCCTTTAATTCGTCAATGCTACATCAGTCTATTCATCTCTCTCTTTTATTTGTTTTCTTTTTACTTTAGGTCAGTACACCAATTTCTTTTTCATTAGTTGACAAACTAATATGTATATATATATTATATATATATATATATATATACATATATATATATATATATATATATATATATACAAAGTTTATGGTTTAGACCTGGGGTGCTGATTGTATGAAAATGTCTATTTCAGCCATGACTAGGGGGGTTCGGTTTACCTATAACAATAGTTGATTTACGAACTTTCATAGCAATGCACCTGACTCATTGCATAACCCATTGAATCTTTGCAACTGATTGGCAAATTGCCCTACATCGACGTAAATAAGCACTGAATTGATCAGTGTTTTAGTAGTAGCCATGATAAAAAAATCATGGGCGTACATACTCGAGCAGGATTCGAACCTACGACCTCCTGATCACCGGACAGGCGTCATCTCCACTAGACCACCGAGCTTTCGCCCGACAGCAAGTGTTGGTTCTAATCCTTATAGCATGCAGCGGGTACTGCTTTGTTATTCAAATTCATGACATTCTTCCGTCGAGATGTTTTCATTGCAACTGATTGACAAATTGCCCTACATCGACGTAAATAAGCACTGAATTGATCAGTGTTTTAGTAGTAGCCATGATAAAAAAATCATGGGCGTACATACTCGAGCAGGATTCGAACCTACGACCTCCTGATCACCGGACAGGCGTCATCTCCACTAGACCACCGATCTTTCGCCCGACAGCAAGTGTTGGTTCTAATCCTTATAGCATGACGCCTGTCCGGTGATCAGGAGGTCGTAGGTTACAATGAATAATACAGAAGGGCTATAGCTTAAGCGTTGCTTGATTTGCATGCAGCCCTCGTACATAATACATAGCATATAGGAAAAATAGGAGGGAGGGATGACTTGCATAGAGATAGGATAGAGGAAAGGAGAAAGGAAGGGAGAGGTCTGTCTGCTTTCTCTAAAGGTTTACACAAAGTTAGATCACCTGGATCACTGATCATGCAGTGTAAAGCATGATAGAATATTTTCTCATCGAGGTACAGGTGAACAGTTACAGGTTATGATCGGTTACATAACATTACGTAATAAATTAAGAACGGCGATATTTCCACGAGGGAATCTCATCGTACAATGACATTGAGAGATCACTAATATCTAGAGAGCAGCAATAATGTTTTCACAGATTTCTTAAAAGAGTTTATGGACTTTTAAGTTTGAAATTCAGAAGGAAGAGAGTTCCAAATATCGGGTCCGGTGTGTCTGACAGATTTCAGAGCCATCATCGTTTTAGGATTATGTAAAGTAAATTTATCAGATTGTCTAGTGGGATAAGAATGTATGTCCTTGTTTAACGAGAAAAAAGAAGATGGCAACTGACCGTTATATAAGCGAAACATAAAGAGTGAATTTTGCACACAAAAAAAATTAATGTCGTTTGCCTTGAGTGTTTTTAATTCTGCAAAGCAAAAGATCTAAATGGTCCCAATAACCTGAGTTGGTGCATATACGTATAGCTTTCTTTTGTAGAAGCAATAAACTGTCAATGTGACTTTTTGAAGTTGCCCAAACAAGGTTAAAATATGAGATGTACGATAATATCAACGAGTTATAACTTAACATAATGGGAAAATCTTCACATCACCCGTAGAGTTACAAGTGCACTGGAATATTTGACAAGAGGAAGCATGGATAGCTTTTTCAATTTGCACTTGACTCCTATTGCGTTGTTTTTCTTGTCTCCTTGAAAAGCGTTTAGGGTATACCAATAAAAAAAAAATAGAAGTAACACTCCAATGACACAAATCAGGTTTGAAAAAAAGCAGCAGTGCATACGGGTTGATACTTTTGTTTTAGAATATCTCTTCAGATTCATTATCTGAAGAGATAATTATAAAACATCAAACGTAACTCTGTCTTTCGTTTGTATTGTGATTGGATGGCCAAATAGGGATTTTCAATCAATATTATAAACAAGTAGTATTTGACTTCTGAGGGCAAATAGTTATTGTTTGCTATTCTTGATAATGATTTCAAATTTTGAATTTCGTGCTTACACTGGTTACTTTAAGGAACAGATGCTTCTCTTCCTGACGTGTAATATAATTTTTCATTTATTCATTTATGATCATAATTTTTGTATATGTTCATTATCCATGTCTTTGTTTTGCTTAGGCAATAAAAAGAAAGATGCAATATATTACTGGAATATTTAAGTTAGATATGTTCTAAAATATCCATCCTCCTGCATAGATATACATACAGAAAAGAATTAAACTTTCACAGACCACAACACATTCTGTATAGAAACGATGCAAGTCTTATAAACAAGTGCTTACCAAGGATGACATAGAAGGGGGCATACAATGAGCAAAGGCAAACCACGTTCATGCCATCCCGGTAATTCGAGCCCTTGTATATAAAATGATCTGGAGTGTTTTCAAGGTAAAATTGACCCTGGGAATATCAAAACGCTCCAAGGTGATGTCGTTATAGATTACCACCCATGATCGTCGAAAAAGAGACCGCGGAAAAGAAAGTAGAAAACAACGAATTTGCAACTGCGTTCTCGTGACGGGAAAAATAAACAGAAGTTAAGTTGTCGCTCACGACAATTTGCGGCATACATCCGTTTGCTGGATTGCATCTGAGATAGGCTTCTGGGATTGGTTAAAAAAATGTGCGTTTCCGAAAATCCGATGAAGTCTTCGATTTCTCGCATTGTGGAAATGGGGATCGCCGCGTTTGCTTCAGGCAACTTGCTACTCCCTCTACAATAACGATTAGATATCGCTATATGGTGATATCACTATATATCTAGTGACGCATCAATATTCTTTTGCGTTGAATTCATCACTCTGAACTGAGCTCTCTTTACTCACAAGAATGATTTAAAACTGTCGGAGTGCCTCATGCACAATATCATCTTTGCACATTGTGCTTTCCTTTGTGCTATCATGTCATCAGATATCCATGAAAACAGTTCCATAACTTTACTCTTGAATCGTCGGGAGCAGATTCTGTTATCTATTCGCTGATATAGACTTCGAATATCATAAACGATTGTTGCAATGAGTATTATTAAATCATTCAACATGAATGTGACATATCTTGTTCTATGAATGACTATTGCGTCTGTAAGGAGTTGATGTAAATCTAATTTAAATACCCTCCAGTCTGGGAGGAAGTGAATTTGCATATGAATTTAGTCGGGTTGGAGGCATCCCACATGCAGGTGTTTGACAGCTATTGTTTCCCGGCATAGTGGAGTTTGCAGCAGCCAGCGTATGTATAGGCAGGCTCACAAGAAGTGAAGCTGCCACACCCTGTCTTGCCACCAGACAGACCAGACGCTGCAGAGCCTTGTCTAGCAGTGATGCCACAACTGGGGTGTCCAAGGCCCAACTACGGCTGTTAAGGGTATAGTGGAGCTTCGTCCACATAAGCTCACACAATCACCGGGTCGAGACTCCACAGGTGTCTCCTGTTCAGCCGCTGCCTGATCCGTTGCCCGGATTTCCCTCGCCGAGTTCGAAACGCACCCCCTCCACAGTAACGCCGGTTACACGGGGCTGGATCCGTCGCCTTCGCTGAACCGCGGTCGACCGGTCGAAGGACGTCGTTGTCGCCCCTCCACATTCTCCAAGCGCTTCGCGTTCGCCGTCTCCAAGGACGCAAGGCTGTCGTCGCATATGGAGAACGCCGATTCGCGAAGCAAAGTCAGTATGACAACATTTCCCAATAAATGGTAAACCGGAACCACAAGTTGCATTGAACTGAACTCTGAACGCTGACCGACATTATGGTCAGGGGTATGATTTGTTGTGGCAAGCCACATGCCCACGCCGTCTCATAAGTCAATATTGTGAGAAGTGCTGTAGTACGTGGTTACTCAGTTTATAAGTCTGAAGATTAACATTGAGAGTTATTAGTTTTGGAGTTAGAAGGTTGTTAGTGTTTGATATATGGGATAATAGTCATTTAATCTGCGAGATATGTTTACGCTCTGAGCTCAGAAGACTATTATATTGTAAGACCGGATGTATGATTTGAAGACTTGATTACACTTTAATAAATGCACACATAATTTCAACGGTACTTTATCTCTTCTTATATTTCATTTCGGGTGATCAAACTGCCTCATCTAGACCAATAAGCTAGTTCACGTGTAACACACTGTGACAATTTGGGGGCTTGTTTCCGGGAGTTGTTTGATCATAACTTTACCCGAGTTTTGATGTATAATTGAAGGACCATTGTACTGACGTATTTTTGTAACCATTTTCTAAGTTGCAGTTAGCAGAAGGGCTCTTGCAAGTACAGCTGGCCTAGCGGAACCACGGACACACCAGTGCACCATCACTGCTAGCATCCGGCACGCGCGGCAGGGACAAGCGCAAGCAATTAGCCCACTTCTGTCATTGGTGAGTTACCAAATTATGCAAGAATTGCTAACAATTGCGTTAGTTAACATAGTTTTCTAACACCTGATTGTGGGACACCCAGGGGAAAAGTGAGATACTGATAATTCAACTGGTATAAGTGTAATCTGTAGGGCTCACTATGGGTACTAAATGGTTTGATATTGGAAAGGAACTGGGTATGTCAGGGGAGGACCTTCAAAAATTTGTAGACACTAGGGAGAAGTTAGAAAGAGACGAACGTCAGGCAAATAGGGAAGATAGAAAACAGGAGGAGAGGATCCTAGAGAAAAAACTTGAGCTTGCACGCATACAAAATCAGAGACTTTCTGAGAGTATGGATAGCACGGAGCAGGAAAACAGCCGTCGTTGGGCACCATCCCCTAAACTCCCCCCTTTTTCAGAAGGGAAAGATAATATGGATGCGTATTTAAGCCGATTTGAAAAATACGCAGAAAGTCAGTCCTGGCCGAGGACTAGTTGGGCAATCAGTCTTAGTGCACTGTTGCAGGGCAAGGCCCTTGATGTGTATTGTAGGCTTCCAGTTGATAAAGCCGATGATTATGAGGCTCTAAAAGAGGCATTGTTGAGGAGGTTTGAACTTACCTGCGATGATTTCCGCAAAAAGTTTCGGTACTCTAACCCAGAGCAGGGAGAGACACCCAGCCAGTTTGTAGTTCGATTGGAACATTACTTGAGTCGTTGGATAGAATTGTCTGAGACAAAGCGGACATATGAAGGCTTAGTAGACATGTTGTTGAGACAGCAGCTTCTTGATAGAGGGGGAACCCCTTTGGCATTGTTTCTCAAGGAGAGGAAACCCAAGACTCTTTCCGAGATGAGTAGCCTGGCAGACACGTATGTACAGGCGCATGGTGGTCATTTTGGTGTCGCTAAGTTGAGTAAGGGTGACAAGAAGGCTAAACCACTAGCAAGTAGACCCCCCAACCAATCTAGTGAAGGGCAAAGCCGTACAGGGAATCCCAGTCGGAGTCCGCCTACGAATAGGCGTAGAGTCGGTCCATGCTTTATCTGTGATAAGATGGGTCATGTAGCTTCTAGGTGTAGACTGAAGCCTCAAGCGGCTAGTCTTGTGAGTATGCAAGGTCATAGAGGTCGCAAGCAGAGTCCGAGTAGGCAGTCAGATAAACCCCCTACGAAGGATACGCCCCCTGAAGTTGAGAGTGCTCAGGCGTCGTGCCCGACTTGTTCCCATGCTATGCAAGATAGTAGTCATAGGCGCGAAACAGGCGGGCTGTTGTTGACCTCATTTGATAGCCAGGAAGTTAAGGGAGAACCAGCTCCCGGGGAGAGGATTAAAGAAATCCCATTGATGTGTGCTGCATGTCAGCGTCATTGGCGGAGTCAGTTACCTGTAGTAGATGGTAGGATTGGGTCCACGAAGGTAGCTGTGCTTCGTGATACGGGCTGTTCGGGCGTAGTAGTGAGGAAATCTCTTGTGACTTCTGATCAGTTCACAGGCAAACATAGACAATGTCTTTTGATTGACGGAACTGTGCGTCGATTCCCATTGGCGCGCGTTCACATTAGTTCCCCATTGTTTGTAGGTACTACAGAGGCCTTATGCATGGAGACGCCGGTCTTCGATGTCATAATAGGTAACATTGAGAATGTTCATTCTGTCAGTGACCCCCATCCAGGTTGGAAGGATGATGACGTCAAACGTGATGGCAGTACTAGTACTAGTGTAGGCATGGCTGTGCAGACTAGGTCTCAGAGTCGGGAATCAAAGCGCCCACAACGCCCTCTTGTTGTTCCATCGGAAATCCCAAATGTATCCCCCGAACAAATCAGGCAGGAAACGGCAACCGATCCCATTTTGAAGAAAGCCAGGGAGCTTGCTCAGGTTAGGTTGTCAAATGAAGAGAGGAGAGATACACACTTCGTCTCCGAAGACGGACTGTTGTACAGGATATTCCAGCCTAAAAGCCAGACTAGTAATTCGGTGAAACAGTTGGTAGTGCCGAGGCCATTTCGAAAGGCAGTGTTGTCCCTTGCTCATGAAGGTATCATGAGTGGTCATCAAGGCATAGGGAAGACTACAGAGAAGGTCTTGTCTTGTTTTTTCTGGCCTGGCATCCATGCTGATGTTGCTCGTTTCTGTCGCTCTTGCGATATTTGTCAAAGGACGGTGCCAAAGGGAAGAGTTCCCAAGGTACCACTTGGTCAGATGCCAGTCATTGACACACCTTTTCTCCGAGTAGCTATCGATATAGTAGGTCCTATCCACCCCACGACGACCAGGAAGAACCGATACATCCTGACGATCGTCGACTATGCATCCCGATATCCGGAGGCTGTTGCACTACCCAACATCGAAACTACCACAGTAGCAGAGGCTATGGTCGAGGTGTTTTGCCGGGTAGGTGTGCCTCATGAGATACTAACAGACCGAGGTAGTCAATTCACGTCTGACATGATGCGAGAAGTTAGTAGGTTACTGTCCATTCGACAACTAACCACCACCCCATACCATCCGATGTGCAACGGATTAGTCGAAAGATTTAACCAGACGTTGAAACAAATCTTGAAGAGAGTCTGTGCTGACCGTCCTCACGATTGGGACAGATACTTGGGACCAGTGTTGTTTGCATACCGGTCCGCCCCTCAGGCTTCGCTTAGTTACTCGCCATTTGAGTTGATCTATGGTAGGCAGGTGAGAGGTCCCCTAGAGATTCTGAAGGACTTGTGGAGTGGTCAGACTCATGACCCAGAGTTGAAGACCACGTACCAGTACGTAGTCGATCTCAAAGAGAGACTGAAGAGTACGCTAGCAGCGGCTCACGAGGAACTACGTAGGGCAACATCCAGGAATGCAAAACACTACAATGCTAGGAGTAGGCAGCGTAGATTTAACCCGGATGACAAAGTACTAATCCTCCTACCCACTGACCACAATAAGCTTCTCTTACAATGGAAAGGCCCATTTAGAGTCGCACACAGACTTGGTGACAATAACTATTGTCTAGATGTCAATGGAAAGATGAAGACTTTCCACGCCAACCTGTTGAAGAAATACACAGAGAGAGTAGACAAGAGTAAGGTAAACTCTAATCATGTGAATGAAGGTTCTGATGTGTATGCTGCAGGGATGTTGGAAGTCGTCGCTCAGGCCACGATCGTCGACCAGGACGACGCCGACGACGACGCCGACGATGACGAGGTAGTCGGACCTCCAACCCCCAGCCCCATGACCGTACAAGTCCCAGTCCTAGAGGCAAACGAGACTGTAGAGGACGTAAAGTTCGGACCAGACGTGGAGGCTAAGCAGCAAGGCCAGATAAAGAGGTTGATGGGTGCGTATAGGGATGTCATGACTGACCTCCCGGGTAAGACACACCTAGGCAGCCACTCAATCCGGCTGACATCAGATGACCCGGTCAGACAGAAACCATATCCTGTCCCTCATGCCCTCCGCGGCGTGATTGAAGAGGAAGTCGAGAAGATGGTCGAGCTGGGAGTCATAGAAAAGTCTAACTCCCCATACTCTTCCCCAATTGTGATCGTGAAGAAATCTGACGGCAGTAATCGCTTCTGCATCGATTTTCGACGGCTGAATCGCGTCACTGTCTTTGACGCCGAACCTCTTCCCACCGCAGAAGAAATATTCGCCGGACTGTCAGGATCACACTACTTCTCCAAAGTGGATTTGAGTAAGGGATACTGGCAGACCCCTCTCTCAGATGACGCAAAGGAGAAGACAGCATTTCAGACTACAGGTGGGCTGTACCATTTCCGCGTAATGCCTTTTGGGCTAGTCAACGCACCGGCCACGTTCAGCCGAGTGATGCGGAAATTGCTGGCAGGCATGAAGCACGTGACAAACTACTTGGATGACATCCTCATACACACACGGACATGGGAGGAGCACCTCGATACACTACGCGAGTTGCTTCGACGACTGAGAGCAGCAGGACTGACTGCTCGCCCCAGCAAGTGTCAACTTGGGTGCAAACAAGTAGAGTTCTTGGGGCACCTCGTGCAACACGGAAAAGTCCAGCCCATGCTAGACAAAGTGGAGAAAATCCAAAACGCGACTAGACCAGAAACCAAGAAACAGCTGCGAGCTTTCATAGGTCTGGCTAGTTACTACAGACGCTTCATCCCAAATTTTGCGTCGATCGCAGCACCCCTGACTGACAAGACGAGGAGCCGAGAGCCAAGGCAAGTACAGTGGACTGAGCGTGAAGAGGAGGCCTTCATGCAATTGAAGGGTAGTCTTGTAGAGAGCCCCATTCTCTGTCTACCCGATGTCCAGCGAAGATTCATCGTTCGGACAGACGCCTCATCAACTGGGCTCGGAGCTGTTCTCCTCCAAGAGCATGATGGAGAGAAACATCCAGTCGCCTATGCGAGTCGTAAACTCTTGGCTCGAGAACAAGCCTATTCCACGATCGAGCGAGAATGCTTGGCGTTGGTGTGGGGAATTCACAAGTTCCAAACGTACCTTGAAGGCACTGAATTCACCCTTGAAACCGACCACCAACCGCTCCTCTATCTCAACCGTACCAAATGCATCAATAGCAGAGTGATGAGATGGGCTCTCGCCCTCCAACCATTCCGCTTCCGCATCGAAGCCATTCGTGGCTCCGACAATGTTGGAGCCGACTTCTTAAGCAGAAGCTGAATTTCTCTGTATTGCCCCATTCTCTGTTTTGAACGCATCTAATGTTTACATTTTGGCTAAGGTATATCAATTAGTGTGATAGAAATATATTAATTTAGTTTAGGGGAACATATATCTTCCCAGGAGGAAATTTTAATTATAACCCCCTTTTTTCATTAGGCATGAAGAATATATGTCAGCCTTAGGACGAAAAAGCGTCACTTTATTTTATTTGACAGGTTAAAGGGAGAGAAAAGCATAACAAGTGAAATTAATTTTTATGTTGGGTTTGATAAAATAGTGAGAAAATAATTCACTCATAGTGAGTGAAAATAGCTCTTCTTTTGGGTTTGATAAAATAGTGAGAGAAAATAATTCACTCATA
Source organism: Diadema setosum (assembly GCA_033980235.1). NCBI lineage: Eukaryota > Metazoa > Echinodermata > Echinoidea > Diadematoida > Diadematidae > Diadema > Diadema setosum. The sequence goes on along the minus strand of CM067067.1, from coordinate 25,746,373 downwards.
GTGAGTGAAAATGGCTCTTCTGTTCGTTTTGGCAAAATGTGATACATTTTCTTGAAATGGGGGGTAGTGTAAGGAGTTGATGTAAATCTAATTTAAATACCCTCCAGTCTGGGAGGAAGTGAATTTGCATATGAATTTAGTCGGGTTGGAGGCATCCCACATGCAGGTGTTTGACAGCTATTGTTTCCCGGCATAGTGGAGTTTGCAGCAGCCAGCGTATGTATAGGCAGGCTCACAAGAAGTGAAGCTGCCACACCCTGTCTTGCCACCAGACAGACCAGACGCTGCAGAGCCTTGTCTAGCAGTGATGCCACAACTGGGGTGTCCAAGGCCCAACTACGGCTGTTAAGGGTATAGTGGAGCTTCGTCCACATAAGCTCACACAATCACCGGGTCGAGACTCCACAGGTGTCTCCTGTTCAGCCGCTGCCTGATCCGTTGCCCGGATTTCCCTCGCCGAGTTCGAAACGCACCCCCTCCACAGTAACGCCGGTTACACGGGGCTGGATCCGTCGCCTTCGCTGAACCGCGGTCGACCGGTCGAAGGACGTCGTTGTCGCCCCTCCACATTCTCCAAGCGCTTCGCGTTCGCCGTCTCCAAGGACGCAAGGCTGTCGTCGCATATGGAGAACGCCGATTCGCGAAGCAAAGTCAGTATGACAACATTTCCCAATAAATGGTAAACCGGAACCACAAGTTGCATTGAACTGAACTCTGAACGCTGACCGACATTATGGTCAGGGGTATGATTTGTTGTGGCAAGCCACATGCCCACGCCGTCTCATAAGTCAATATTGTGAGAAGTGCTGTAGTACGTGGTTACTCAGTTTATAAGTCTGAAGATTAACATTGAGAGTTATTAGTTTTGGAGTTAGAAGGTTGTTAGTATTTGATATATGGGATAATAGTCATTTAATCTGCGAGATATGTTTACGCTCTGAGCTCAGAAGACTATTATATTGTAAGACCGGATGTATGATTTGAAGACTTGATTACACTTTAATAAATGCACACATAATTTCAACGGTACTTTATCTCTTCTTATATTTCATTTCGGGTGATCAAACTGCCTCATCTAGACCAATAAGCTAGTTCACGTGTAACACACTGTGACAGCGTCATCGATTGACGTGAAAATTCTAACCATAGGCTACAGTGTGATAACATATATATTTTAACCGAAGATATTACTAGCATCTCAATAGCATGATACCTTCCACAAAAATCTGTATCAAGTAATATTGATACAGTGAGTGTAGGAATTGAGAACATTGCAGGATATCGTAACTTGTAAGTAAATTACTTTTGAGTGACAATGAAGGAAACACGACGAATGAAAAAAAAACACACACACACACAAAGAATAGACTGTCTGTATAATGAATCTGTAGGTATATGATTTCAGTTTAGAACTTGTTAGGAACGCCACGAAAAGGCTTAAAACTACTGCATTTATCTCAATTCATCACATATGGCGTCAGGAGTATTCCGTAAATTACTTATAAAATGATCATTCGTGGTTATTGTAAAAACTACAAGGCACATAAGCATCGAACAAAAGTCAGGCATCTGCCTATACCTGTTTGAATGGTATATTGAGAAAGAGAAAAGCAGGCCCTTCTTATGTTTCGCATTTGTTTGTCTGTTGGGTTTCTTTCTTTTTTTTTGGGGGGGGGGGGGGGCAGGCATCTCTTTGATTTGACTCATCTACGCTATTGCATGAAGATGCTTTTCTTGTGTGTATTGGATGATGATCACTGTTTACACAGGTTTGAAACAGGGAGGGATCATCGTCAGGCTTTGTAATGGCCTCGTTACCTGTTTCTGTATATGAATGAAATAATGGGTATCCTAATGCGTCACTCAAAGTCCGTAGTTCTGCAGTTTGAGTATAAATGGAGAGACGCTGAAAGCTGACGGTTCATAGTTGACACCCAGTACTTGAAGCCATGACTTGCAATGTTCCCTCCGATAGTTTGAATGAATGATAAGATGGAATGATAGACAATAATGATGGAATGATCTACTGTGGAAAAGTGAATAAGACTCAGGACTTTCAATCAGAGGTTCCGAGTTCGAATCTCGGCATGTGTCTACATCCTTGTACAACTTTTGTACAAGATGCTTTTACCCACTACCATCGAGCCAGACGTATAGATTGATACATAGCAACAATTTATAGTAATGTCATCTAGAGCAATGGCAACACGGAAGAGGCTACCCTTAAAGAAGATCACGATAAGTATTATCATGAACATTATTATCAATATCATCATTATCATAAACTAATTCGGAAACAAATAAACAAATATGTCATTCACAGAGTGACGGTGGAATTAAGAATGACTATTTTTTTTTTGGGGGGGGGGGGGGCGCACTGAGTCAGAGAACTCCGTTTGGCTAGTGACTGTGTATCAAAAGCATAACATTAAATCAACACACATATATACATGTACATATATGTTCTTCGGATTTAATTATTTTTCTTAATTTTACACAGGTAAGGACTGCATCAAGTTTAACAAAGGAAAATAGATAAATTTTTAGCTTAACAGCTTGCCGCCTCACTTATGCAAGGAAACGGATATCCGTAGAGTCGATAATTCTACCTTTTCTACACAATCACGTTTGTATTCATATGGTTTAACTGAATAGATATCTGCCAGTTAGGATAATAATCACCACTCACCTTTACAAAAGTGTTATAAAAAATTATCTGGAAATGAAATTTTACCCTTCTCTGCATTCACGAGCAATTTGTCGAAACATAAGAACACAACATGGCTGACCCCTCCTTATCATTACATACTGAGTCACCAAAGTGCTCAAAATGGGGATTTTGAACGGCAGTTTTTTGGAAATAACAAAATACCTCAAAGGCCGCCTCTACAAGAAAATATTGATATAATGTTAACCAAATTTTTGTCAAAGGCTGCTTTGCATGTTGTGTTCTCTCTTCTGCTGCTTCTCCCCCCCCCCCCCACTCTCTCTCTCTCTCCATCGCGTACCTGTTCTTTCGGTCCCTTTAAGCCATTATGTGATATTCATGAACTCGAATTGTTACTTCTGTCAATACCTTTTCAAGAGGACATGATAACAGGTCTATTTTTTTCTTCAAGAGATTACCTGCTCTCCCTAATGCTTCTTTAGCCTGTAAACTCTTAACGTAACCGCGAAGGATAAAAGGAAAACAATCATGAATATCTTTTTGTTTCCATTTTAAATGCCCCCGCAGTAATAATGCGTCAGTGCGATTGTATCTTTTGTTCCCATGCTCATGACAATCTGCCGTGTCTGAAAAAAGGATAACAGTTCGTTATTCCGAAGGTTCGTAAAGCCGAAAATGAAATAAGGTTCGTGATTCCGAAGGTTCATTAGCACGTACTTTCTTTCTATTTTCGGATTAACGAACCTTCGGAATAACGAATCCTTTTTCACTATCGGAAATACCACCTTTCGGAATAACGCTACACAATAATGTTAGGAATATAACGAACCCTTTTCGGAATACCGAACATCTATAGGTACAGGTAATTTGAGTGTTGAGAGGGGTTGAGTTTAATTTGTGAGTGAGTTTTGATTTGTGTTGAGTAATTTGATTTAATTTGGGTTAGTTTTAGATAATTCACTTCAGTCACATCGGACAAACAATAGATATTGTGCAAGGGCTTATGACTTCAAGTACAGGGTGTCAACAATTATTCGATTTGATTTGATTTAATTTGGTTCAGCCTGAGATAAGTCACTTTAGTCACATCGAACCAAGGTGTATAAGAGCTCTCAAAAAGCATTACAGGAGTGAAATGATATAAAATTTCGGTCACTTTTCTCTCTATATATATTTCGAAAATATGACTTCTTTTTGCTACTGCTGGTAATTTGATATGTAATTTTTGAAGTGCCATTTTGAAGAGCAATTGCTTTTGAGCAAACTCGAGCAACTAACTCTGATCAGAGTTCAGCCGTATTTCTAATGAAAGGAGTTTTTTCCACTTGTTGAAAATGATTTCAAAAAAAGCGCTTTCTCCCACTGTCGCGTAGGGATGGACATTCCCTACAAAGTTCACAAAAGTCGCCTTTACAAATTCCTTCACAAGCCTCTAAATTCACCGTTCTCTGGATTCTTCTGACCAAGCCCGCGGCAAAACAGTGGCTTAAGAAACGCCAAATGCGTGATAAATGCGGGCCTGTATTCTTTCATATAGTGTACTGTCTTAGCGTGAATGACTAATTCAAATCCGTTTTGTTGACATGTTGTGGCGATAACAGGTTCGGTGCTCCGTGGGATTTGCAGAGAATATGCCTCCTGTAATCCTGAATACACATTTTGTAATCACAAAATTATTCGTAACCACTCTTCCGATTTAGCCTGTACGTCATTCAGTTCTTTGTATGTTTTTTTTTTCATCTCTACTTTGCAAGGCGTTGCCCTCTACTGCCTTGTCAGATTGCTTTATTTTTTTAGTTTATTCGTTTGTATTGTTTTACAGATTACTCTCTAGCATAATTTTATGGCTGAGCAGGGTCAATGTCTTCCTGCATGGCTCCCACTTGCTGCTTTGTATTAGAAACAATCTTTTTTATCCATATTCATCTCGACGTACACGAAAAGTGCACATGGCATTAAGTCAAGTATCAACAACGCTGATACTGTTTTTTTTTTAAACAAGGTCATTATCGATGGTTAGCGTACGTTGGCATGAATACTACATGAAAGTTATATCGTACTTAACAATCACAAGAAACGATTGAAAACAGCTAATTTATTTGCAACTAATTGACAAATAGAATACGCTCTCGTCTTGCACGAAGAATTTAGAATTTGTTATGGCAAGTTTTTTTTTTCTGCACTGTGATACTGTTTTGCCACCATTAAGTGTAGTTGCAAAACCGTTCTAGATCTTGCCTTCTTTTTCGAACTTCCCTATTTTACTTTTTCTGGGTTCCTTCTAGCAGGGTTGTGAAGCAGCAAGTTCATTTTTCGCTCTTACTCAACTCACATCATTTCAGTGCATTCTAATTTGATAAATTAATTTTATTCGTGTATATACCCTATACAGTAAGCAAACCATTTAAGTTATCTAACATATACTAGATGAATTTCCAGACAGAAGAAATTCACCTTCAACACCGTAAATAATAACTCGTTGACTCGTTATAGTTTAAAACAAACAAAAAAGATAAACAGGCAAAGGAATGCAGATAGATAACTAAATGTATGATGCCATCCATAAACACTTGTAATAAATTATACAAATCTACTCTAAAATGTTGATTAGAATAACAGCATTTATATTAATACAGACACAATAGAAATAACTTACCTGCCCCAAACGACTGTTTCGAAAACTTAATTAGGATCTGCTAACGGAAATTGAACCGCATAAAACTTATATAAACTCTATACTGTTAACAATCTATTAGGTAAGACGTCCTTAATATACGATTTCCACATAAATGAAGAATTGGTAAATATTGTATAGTTAAACTTTCCGGAGAATTTGATTTGTTCTCCCTTGAGAGGAGTCCTCGTCTTTTTTTATAGCCTCCACCATAGATGCGGGTATGCCAGTTTATTCACTATTACCAACATCTCTTCAAAGTTCCTTAGTTTTCAGTCACTCCTACAAATAATCGTCATTAGACTATCAAATCATTCAAGGAACCCAAACAGTCAAACCAAGAAAATTCAACCGGCATATTACGCGAGCTGTTAACTGTCTTGTTAAGTTGATATCTTAATGTATATCTAAAGCATTGTCTTATACATTTGATTTATCTTTTTTATCGGATCCCTGTCTAGACTCACTAAAAAAAAGAGAAAGGTCGTAGTTATTTCAATACCAAAAACAAACAAACAAACAAACAAACAAACAAACAAGCGAACGAATAAACAAACAAGACATCCCGTGACAAATACAGGATTCCCGTCCGATTCCATTACATCTCTCCTTATCTAAAATCCTTGAAAAGAGTGAACTCGAAATATCTTATGGACTTTTGAATGACAATGGATTGTGCTAATCTCTGACCAGTTTGGCTTTAGGAAAGAGCACTTAACTGGTTATGCTATAAACTGCTGTATAGATGATTATTCATCCAGTCAAAGTGCAACCTTCAAATTTTTATAAGCTTGAAATTGGTCTTTAAACTTACATCATGGGACGTTTCGCCGATAAACAATCAGCTTCTGATTCAGCCTATCACATTCGTGAGACTTGCGTTTGATACAATAGATCATGTTATTATCCATACAGAGGATTTTTAGAGCCCAAATACAAGTGTTATTTTGTCGACGCACCTCATAACCTCCGACCCACTTAGAAAGTTTGTTGAACTCGACCAATATTTTTTTGCCGAGGCGACCAATATTTAAAATATTGGACGGCAAGAGGGGGATTCCCCTAAGTTTTTGTAAACTGCACCGTGAATGGTTGAGATATACGAGATGACCCGAAATATGAAATAAAAACGTCTGTGATTGGCCAATCACGAATTAACTAAATTATCGGGTTTTTTTTTCTAAAGTGTGTTTATACAAACAAATGTCATATATAAATTAGTTAAAATTGTACATTAAAATACATAGATCACTGTTTTATCTGGGAATGAATTGGATTAACTTGCACTGAAGAGTGTACCATATCCCATGTCATAATCAAGTACAGTAGGAGACCATACAGCACTCTTCTTCTTCTTCTTCTGATTAAGTCTGCCTCCTTCAATAGACTGAAGATTCTTGCAGACTGGTGCTATTTACTTTATAATACAATTTATTTACAGATATTTACAAGCACATAGAAAATTTGACGAAAATACTAGCCACTGTGATCAACCGTTAGACGGTTTCGAAATGATCCCACAGATGGCGCTGAAACAAATTCTGACGACAGGGAATTCCAGTTCCTTACAGTTCTTGGGAAGAACGAATGGCGATGCGATTCAGTTCTCGAATATGGTACCTGATAGGAGTGTGGTTGCGAGGCTCTCGTTAACTGAGTAGCCTGTTTGATAATATAGTCATGTGCTGAAAGAGGAGTGAGATTATTGTGTATTTTGTACATCATAATTAGCTTGTCATTTTCTCTGCGCTGTTCCAGAGTGTTCCAATTAAGTTCTTGTAGCATTTTGGTGACACTCGAGGTGTTATGGTAGCGTTTTAAAGTAAATCGCGCAGCTCTTCTCTGGACCATTTCCACTTGGTGGATTAGGTTCTTGGTAGATGGGTCCCAAACTGTGGAAGCATACTCAACAATTGGTCGAACCAACGTTTTGTAAGCTGTGGCTTTAACATCAGAAGATTTTATGCGAAGATTGCGTTTTAGAAATGCAAGCACGTTATTGGCTTTATTGACAGTATTGTTGATGTGTTGGGTCCACTTCAAATCAGAAGTGATGGTTACACCCAAGTACTTCAGAGACAGAAAGGTTAAATGAAAATATTCTTTGCTAAAATCCTCTGTAGGATGATAATGATAATATTGGATGTCCTATTTTCGGTTAATACAAGGAAATATTGGACTCGCTAAGCAAAATATTGGACTCGTCTTCGACTCGTCCAATATTTGTGCATAGCTCGTCCAATATTTATATAATATTGGATGGCCTTGAGATTAATACAAGGAAATATTGGACGAGCTATGCACAAATATTGGACGAGTCGAAGACGAGTCCAATATTTTGCTTAGCGAGTCCAATATTTCCTTGTATTAATCGAAAATAGGACATCCAATATTATCATTATTATCCTACAGAGGATTTTAGAAAAAAAATATTTTCACTTACCCTTTCTGTCTCCGAGTGCTGTATGGTCTCCTACTGTACTTGATCTTGACATGGGGTATGGTACCGGTACACTCTTCAGTGCAAGTTAATCTACTTCATTCCCTGATAAAACAGTGATCTATATATCCATGGTAGCCGTCATGTTACTGTTAGGCCGAGATCTAGCTAATTTAGACCAGAATTAGATGTTTTTGTATCCGAGATCTGAGACACAATTCACGTCACATCTACCGTAGATCGTGAAAGATTTACTTCAGTATAGTACTGTAGTCCTATGGCCTACTGTACTTAGTAACACATTATGCATGTAAATGCAAGCGGCGGCGGCCGGCTACATGTGTATTGTATATCGCGCGCGGGCTATCTAGCAGTAGCGCTTAGGCTTACCTAATCAATCGTCGCCTGCACAAAAAATGCAACTTGTTTTCATCAAACCTAAATTTAATTTCCTGGTATGAAAGTGATATTTTGAAAAATTGTATACAAAACAATTTCAACTAATTGATATATGAAATTTGTTTGTATAAACACAGAATTTTAGAAGAAACGATATTTTAGTTCATTCGTGATTGACCAATCACAGACGTTTTTACTTCATATTTCAGGTCATCTCGTATATATCTCAGCCAATCACGGTGCAGTTTATAAAAACTTTGGGGAATCCCCCTCTTGCCGTCCAAAATTTTAAATATTGGTCGCCTCGGCAAAAAAAATATTGGTCGAGTTCAACAAACTTTATAAGTGTGTCGGAGGTTATGAGGTGCGTCGACAAAATAACACTTGTATTTGGGCTCCAAAAATCCTCTGTATGGATAATAATTCCTTGTATTAACCTCAAGGCCACCCATTATTATATAATTATTTTCATGGTACACAACGACAAATATACGGTATATTCAGGGATACACTTTAGGGCCCCTATTTTTTTTTTTTAATAATCATTTTATGTAAATGATCTGGCATATCTCCCTCCGTTGCTGAGTATTAATCTGTCCGTGGGTGTTACGAGCATTTTCCTTACTGATCACATTGATTAATTTCAAATCTCTTCAATCATTTCAATATGGTTAAAGTGCATAATATGGGCTACTTATTACCAACAAAACAGACTGCAAATATTATGCAGAAGAACATATGTAATCGTCTTCCTAAATGTTTTGATGGGTATTTCACTGAAGCTCTGCAGTTCATTCACACCCAAGGCGTCAGTCATGCCATTATCATCTCGAAAATCCTACAGTCATCATACCCCAAAATCATTTAAACATCATGGGCCAGATGTCTGAAATTATCTGCCTCCAAATCTAAAACAGTGCTTATCATTGAACATTTTGAAAAGAGAATAAAAAGACATCCTCATATCCCAATCAATTTTGTCCTTTAGAAGTGAATTCATACCATTTTTTTATATTTATTCTAAACAACGAGTTTAAGGTGATGATATTGTAGCATGTTTCCCACATGATATGAACATACAATGTATAGTGAAATGTACTGAACACACTTTTACTTGCAGATCAACATTATCACGTTTTTGTGATTTTTTTTTTCTCCTCCACTTGTATACTTAAAGATTTGTCATCATGAAATATATGTATTATTCACATGAATTTGTACTGAGCACTACGGTTTATAATACATGTCCATGATTTGGGAATATATTTAGTATTGTCATACTTATTATTTTTGATCCATACAAGTGGAGAGATAAAACTTACTGAAACTGAAATTGAAATCACAACACAACGCACAACTCGCAGCACTGTACACCTTCTGACTGTTGTTGACTATAGTGAATGGCGCCATAATTCTGATATACTCTGAGTTTACTTCATGTCGTAAGTTTATCTGGGGAAATCTTTCTAGTAAAGCTCTGCTTATGAAGATGTCTCTCTGCATTTCCAATTTCATATATTATACAATGTATTTGTATATATATATATATATACATATATATATATATATATATATATATAAACAAAACTGGAACAAAGTTCATGCTGTATTCACCAACAGTTTATTTCTGTACACAAATTTTCGAGCGACTCGCTCTTTCTTAAATGTTGATACTGAGAGAACAATAACAAAAATATGTGTTATTTTTGTTATTGTATCTTCCACTGTATACCTTTTTGACATTGTTTTATATTTTTTCCTTACATGTTTTCTTTATACGAATATAACGATCGTACTCCATAATGTGTATTAATGCGTTGGAACAATTCATAGAATGTATGACATTTTATCAAAGTTTGTTATATATTGTATAGAAAACGGAATGCAGAAATGAACTGAACTGAAAACGAATAATATCCTCTTTGTAAATATTCCTACGTGCACCCTTACAAATTATTACTCTTCAAAATGTGAATGGGAAGTGGTGACATCGGATGTCTAGCTCATGGGCTGTATGGCTCGTGAGCTGTATAACTCGTTTGCTGTATAACTCGTGGGCTGTATGACGCGTGGGCTGTATGACGCGTGGGCTGTATTACTCGTGAGCTGTATAACTCATGGGCTGTATAACTCGTAGGCTGTATGACGCGTGGGCTGTATGACGCGTGGGCTGTATAACTCGTAGGCTGTATTACTCGTGAGCTGTATAACTCATGGGCTGTATAACTCGTAAGCTGGAAGTGCGTTTTGAAATATTGAATGCTGAAAAATGACATTTTAACGGCACAGTATCAATGAGTGCATTTAGCAGAGATGACAATATCATGTGATCTCTCTGTTGGATTACATGATGGCCCTAATATGTTGCGGGTATCTCTTGTGATAATACATCCCGGTAAAGAAAGTAAAGTAGTCTCATTTTGCGTTCTCATACGGAAAATGCATACTTTACAAGCATACAGAGTGGTATTCCTAAATTGTCAGATTGCAGGCAAAGTTGATCAGATTTATCACCTGATCATTATATCCACAAGAAGATTTCTAAATTTGAGAGTGTGCTATATGTGTAAAAAGTAAGGAAGCAAAACACGATCTAGACAAGCACACCTGGGGCCCGTTTCATAAAACTTGTTATCAGTCAATACAACTGCCACATTTCCGATATGACAAATTTGCTCTCAGCCAATCAGATGCAAGAATTTCAGTAGCTTATCACAACTATGACAACTTGTCACTGATGGCAAGTTTTATGAAACGGGGCCCTGGTTCAAGAGAAAATGCACCTGACATGAATATTGATAAACTGTAGCACAAAACTGGCACATTCACGACATTTGACGTTTAATAGAGTTGAGTAGTTACACGAGTGTCGGCAAATCGCCTCAATGACGTCATAATCATGCGCAGCTCGGGATGAGTGGTCATCGTTGAGACGTAAGGTCGCCATAATAACTGCTATGACATTGGTCTCCACTCATAGCTTTAACGATGCGGGTGGATCACTGGCGCAGTTCATCGTGTAAGTAATCTCATCAGCAGTTCAGTAAACTCAATCCCCATAAGGATTGTAATGACGTGTCAGTCCACATCTACCCCAAAATAGGGCAACGTCAAACGCCCGCTAATGCGTCGGTCGGTAACGAGTTCCCTGCCCTCCTGAAGTCGATGCGAATTCTGTTCAATTGAGTCTTCCAGTCAACCACGAAAACAAGCCGGGCGCGGGAGATCTAACAGGCCGTGCGATGCGATCAAAATGCATTGACTTTGTGTTAATGGCCAGTTACGCATCAGACCGTGAAATATTGCGAATTACGAAAATGCGGTAAAAGTACAGTATTGGTTCCCTGAAATCGTCACGTCATACACGTGACCATCCCCACTGTTGTGCGAGATAGCACAAGATACAATTATTATGAATGACTCTTATCCTGTATGATAGAGCTATAAAGCGACACCTGTGGAACGCAATACTTGTTTTTTTGTTTATTTGTTTGTTTGTTTGTTTTGTTGTTAAGGTCATGACTGTTTCCTGATGATGGAGTGGACAGTCCATGAATGCGCTGGTGTAATTATGTACACATGAATACGGACATTTTCCCGCTTCAAAAAAAAAAATGAAATAAAAAACCAACAAACAAACAAACAATTAAAATCTCATTTCTGTCGTGATAAAGCCCAAGACGCTTTGGGTTTTGCATTCAGGGGGAAGAAAGGTTTCGTCATCAATTGCACTTTCCAATTACCTTCCCCGGAAATAGATGAATAGATAAATGGTTTATCAACTGTTATCTGTGTGTTGGGGAAAATCCCAAAGAAAACATGTGGAAAAAAAAATTGCGTGATGATGATGATTGCGGTTCGCTGCTGTAGCAATGGTCACCAACGGTGATTTTTGTGCCCTGCAGCATGGATCGATCCACGTTCATACTTGATCAAATCGATGACGTCTCGTTGGCGGAAACGTGACACTGGTTTGAATGGAATTTGGAAAAAGTCAATTCTCAGATATTTATATCCATTCTGCATTATGCGTCATAATATCCTGTACTCCCGTGTAAAACAAAGTTTATCTCTTCTTTTCGCTCATATTTCCTCTCATCCCCCCCCCCCCCCTCCTTCTCTTTCCCTATATTGGCTGATTTCATGCCCGTGGTTGTTGCGTTACGTATATTGGACTGACACAAAATAGAAGCACATCCCCTAGCAGTATCTCAGAGTTTGGGAAAAAAATGCAAATATCTGGCCAGAATTACAATATCTCTTGAAATGATATAGATTTCTAATTTGCCTGATTACATACTTCTTTCCTTCCTCGATGTTAATCTCATGCATTTTGTAAATCATTCCTCCTCTTCTCATGAAGCCATATAATAATGTATCTGGGGGATCTGGCACAAGGTGAATTGAGCTCTATACTTTCTGAATAACAAGTTTGAGATTGGGATTTTGGTTGCCCAGGGCTCCCCAGGCGCTATGGCCTTCCAACGGCTTATGGTAAATGAGTGACTTAACGCCTTCAGCACTTCGATTAAACACGTTTATCTTTTTATTCTAATGATGCATTACCCACTGCCTGTGATCCTTCTGAATCTCATGAAATGCTGCCTGCCAGAAATACAAGTTCTGCTGTATGATTAGCAGTGACGTAATTTTTAGTTCAGGGTTTTATGTTGTCGTATTTACACTGTTCGAAAATGAGTGCAAGTCATTCTAACGAAACTATGATTCTCATATCATCTTTTTGTTTGGTTATATTGTCTGACCTTAGTTATAGTGACATTAAAGAAGTGATCCATGGATTATCTTTATACACAATGTATTCGCTATGTAGGATTTATAGAAGTTTTGATTTTGCCTTCATCCATAAAGTAGAAGAATTTGCAGTATTTTTCTTAACTACGAACAGAACGTGTTATCATAAAGGCTAATTAAGGCACTTGTTATGTTCCATCTAAATCCTGTACTACATTTCATTTTGATGAGAAAACTATAAATTCAACATGTTAAAGGTTAATTAAGGCACTGGTTATGTTCCATTTAAATCCTGTATTACATTTCATTTTGATGAGAAAAGATAAGAGTGCTTAAATCACAAAGATCTATTTGTTGTTGTGTCTTTTTTTGATACACTCAATTATGATTTACTGATTTCACTTTAACATTTTATATCCATTTTTTTTTTTTTGCTTTGACGCAGTTATATACCTTTTCTTTTGACAGTTTGCTTGCCTTATATTTCAGCATTTTCGTGAATGGCCTTTTATGACCCTTTCCTGTTTGGGGTTTTACTTTGCTTGATTTACTGCACTTGTTTGTTTGTTTGTTTATGTTTGTACTCTCTGTGATGGACCCCATGCATGGAAGACCACCATTGTCATATTAACAAAGCTGATTATGGGCAATCCATCCGTGTTTTTATTGTTCTTTAATGGATGTATGATATATTCATGGCAGGGCTCGACATGATCTTTTTCAGTATGGTGGTCCGCCTTTCGGGCCACTAAAATCTTTAGATCTGAAATTTTAGTGGCCCGAGAAAAGATGTAGAGTGGCCCGAAATAAAAAGCAAAAGTACCGATCCATTCTGAACCTCAGTTGCCCTATCGGGCCACCAAAAGATGAATTTGGTGGGTCGACACCAATTTTTAGTGGCCCCAGGCCACCGCTTATGTAGAGCCCATATACATACATGAAATATGCCTATACTACTACTACTACTACTACTACTACTACTACTATTACTACCACCACTACTAGCACTACCACTCCTACCTCTTCTACTACTACTACTACCACTACTACTACTACTACTACCACTACTACTACTACTACTACTACCACTACTACTACTACTACTACTACCACCACCACTACTACTACTACTGGTGGGAGCACCGTGGCATTGCAGGCGAGGTTTGAGACTCTAAATAGGATATCCTGCGATTGAGCCCTTCCAAATCCTTGGATGAAAATTAAGTTTTTCAGTAACTATGCCATATTTAGCCAAGATATTTAGATGAATGCCTGGCAATGCTTAGGTGATCAAAGAGGCATATTTCTACCTGAAAAAAAAAATGAAATGGAGATTTATTCAAGCCCATCAAAACAGAATCTTTAGAACTAGAACTTGAGCCCAGCAGCTATAGGTCGTATTCTTTCTCCCCCATTGGCCACTGGCACTGAAAAAAATCATGGGTATTTTGGACGTGTTATTCTTCGTTTCCTGTCTTACATATCAAGATACAGGAGAAGCAGAAAATATGTCGTCAGATCAAAGTCACGACGCTATCAAAGGCTCACAGCCTAAGGGGCATTTCGCGTAACTTGCTGTTTGAATACAGCTTGATCCATAGAAAAATGAGTTTTAACGTTCTTACATCCAAACATCTATAAAAATATAAGCCGACACTTCGGCATTTGGATCCTTGTGATGATTGCTTGCATAAGTACATTAAAGGATTGGTATAGTACTTTTTTTGTGAGATGTCAAAGCTCTTATGTAATATTAAAGGGCATAAAATCCTAAGAGGAATTCGAAGTTTATTTGATGTAAGTTGGTCTTTAAATAGCTGAGGTATCCAAAACAAAGAGGTCCTAATAAAAGATGGGACTCAACTTTAGTTATGTCCACTTTGTTTCACTTTGAGGTGTTTTTTTAAAATATCTTAACCATTTCAAAACCAACTTTCATCAAATTAACTTTGAATTCCTCTTAGAATTGTACGCTTTTAAATATTCCATATATGGTTTCTAATCATCTTGCAGAAAGTTTAAATCTGAATCTCCCATCTCAGCCAAAACTACACCATCCCTTTAATAGCTGTAATTGCGACATTTTGGAATCGCTGGCAGTCTTGCCAGACTTCTTATTTCTCATGTCCAACTAGCTCCTCCTACTAATACGGATAATATGAGAAACGTACTCCACGTGACATTGTCAGCTGAACAGAAAATTAGGGGGAAAGTCATTTTGACGCTTTGCTAAAGAATGTAGTTCATTGACATTTTGTTCCCATCCATATGAATTGAACGTAAGACCAGTGAAGAAAATTGTTATGGAGAGATTTTGATTAATTCCTAATTTCTTTCAGCTCTCTTGACAGCAAATGATTAATTTTGAGTGAAGGATGTTTTTTTTTTTCATCTTCCCAAACACTTTAGGTCTGAGTGTGTGTTTATTTGTGCTGTGTGGGTATTTTTGTTACATGTGATGTGTATCTGTGTCTGCGCAGTTTATGGTTTATTTTCAGAAATCTTCTCGTGTGACACCACGAGGGGTCGGTGTTTCTAGCCGTTTTGTTTTGTTTTGTTTTTGGGGGTTTTTGCGTGTATTTGGGGTGAAACTCTTCACTGGATTTGTCCCTGTTCATGATACGCGGAGTGAAGAGGGGTCTTATACAAGCATTTATACAGCATTGCTCATCTAACAGCTTTTATGAGACTAGAACCCGAGTCATATTTTGACTGCAAGGCGGACACCGTACTGACTGAGCGACCTATTTTCCCTTTTTAAGCTATTTACAAAAATTAAGAGAATGTGTCTTTCTGTATTACTGTCTGGATGTATGTGTGTGTGTGTGTTCATGACTGCGTCAAAAAAAAAAATGAGCAATGTTGATGAAACACTGAGTTTTACTAAAGTAAGTCATATGAAGAAATGCAAAAATACTAAAACCCATTCCAATCGATTTTTCCTTCATTTTGAAAACAAACCAACAAATAAACAAACAAACAAACAAACAATAACAAACTTACAAAGAAATGACACGTCTCCTGACACTATACTCGAATTCCTTTGGGAGTGGATTAAACCATTTCCTGTCCTCCTATATTGAAGCTCCCAGGCTTCAATCACTTCAACACACTCAGTCGATGAAGAACACCTTAGATTTTTTTTTTCATTGATTTGAAAATTATCAACATAAATCAGTATTGGGTTTAATATACTGTAGGTCATTTGAAAGTAGCTATGATTTTCTAATACTTAATTGAACGAGTTGCACTAGTAATGTATTTAGACGTACTCAGTGAACCAGATGATGATACTAGTGCTGTTTGTCTCACTTGTATGCAGCATTTTAAAAGTAACATCTATACAGATTGTCTAAGATAAGAGCTCTTCGTCCCTTTTATCAGAAGAATGCAAATTTCTGCCGAAAATCGCGAAACTTCGATGAATTTTCTTTTGTAATTGCTGTAATTTTCCTCACATTCCGCACTGTGGAACATTAAATAGCTTTTAGATTGTTACTTGAACAGTCTAATTACTCGAGAATTTACTATCACTTTCACTTTGTATATTCACTTGCGTGCTACTAATTACATGGATGAATCTCCATTCGAAAAAAAAAAAGACATCACAGATAGTTGCCCTCAGTATACAATCTCAAGCCATTTCAATTTCACAAATGAGCAAAAGAGTTTCTCGATGACAAGTCCATATCCTTAATCTATATCGAGGGTGATCACTATGAATGATTAATCATATATCCACCATTTGCCCTGGTCCCTCCATGAGGTAATTATGTCAAAGACCTCATGTTTGTTCATATTGTAAATATATAGACTTAATGATAAGTTATTAACTTATTCATGGTACTTTGACACTCCATGTGATCTAATTTCAAACGAACATTCAGTTCAACAGCTTCACGGTAAGCTGACTTCCTTGGCATCTGTTTTGTCACTTGATATCCGTCAGTAATACTATATTGACAAGCATCATTCACGGGTACACACATCCATCCACGCTTCGTGAAATATGCACAGGACACCAAGGTAATCGATGAAACCCCGAGACCAAGTCCCCGTTTCACATGTGAAACTGTAGGGTAAGCCGGACTTTAATACAGACGTATCATACGACGTTGCGTATATATCGGTTGGATTGGCACTTTATGATATGATTTACTTGAGTTAGGAGCGTTTAACGAAATATTTGGCGGTCCAGCACAGGTTATGATACAATATTGAAAACACCAGAAACAAGCTGTCCACTTCTTGATTTCCTATTCTTTCTTTTTTTACAATCGAATTCGTGGTAACTGTCCTCATAGATAGCGACTAATTAGGCCCTACGTCTAGCATGATTATACAACAAAATAAATGTCAGCACAACACCACGATCGAAGTAGAAGCTAATCAAAGTGTCACAAAACAAAACATCTTCTCCCCCACTTGTTTTGTCCAACAAATCATTTTTTTTTACATAGTTGATGATTCACTCAACAAACGTCATACCAATGTATTTAAGTGACCACTACCTAGTATTTATTTTTTGTATTTGGGATATAAAAAACAATGGCCATAAACAAAATGTACATAGATGTAACGTGTCTCAAAATGTTGGTAAATGCAACATGAAAGCATACATTGAAGAGATTTCAAAGGTATGGTTGAGGGGTCTAGATATCGCGCACGAAAATTTGAAATGCTCTTATAATAGAAGTTATTCCATAATCGTACCTGAATTTCTCAATGAATATCACGAAAATGCAGAAAAATCACCTCCCAGAATCTCCTGATGATACGATGACGGAGTAGTGCGCTGTCGCCGTTTGTATGTCGGACTTTTTTTTATGCGTTCACCTTCTCGGGGTATGTAAAGATCGCGCAGCTGCCCTATGTAGTTTCATGCGTGAAAGTGTCTGCCCCTCTCTGCGGCTGAACGTGCTTCGGCTTTCGTAGAATATTATAAACGATCGATCGAATAAAATACGAATTCTATCGGCTACGATCATACGAACGAGACAAGCGAGACGACACGTCTTGGCTACAACATCCTTTAAAAAGATTTTAAGTTAAGGTAGGTAAATTATAACGTAAAAAATTGGAAATTTAGTGAAAATTTTGTTCCAAAAAATTGGAAATTTAGTGAAAAATTTGTTTGAAATCTAAATTTCTTACCTGCTTCCTTCTCATTTTTAGCGGTTGTCAGGTATGTTTATTCCATGGGCGTATCGGCAAATTTTGCGCTTAGTCTTACGCGTATTAATGCTTGCTATACGCAGTTACGCTATGCGCGATCATTACGTCCCTGCGCGAGACCTAGTACCCTTACTATACAATGGGGCGACGTAGAAACAGACCACACTGGTATTGAAGGATATGATGAGTTCGAGAGGAAATTTTTAAGTGCGATAAATGCATCTGTACCGCTTAAAAAGAAAAGAGTAAAGAAAAAAGAATCCCCCTGGATAACAGAAGATATTTTATATCGAATGCGCCAAAGAGATACACAATTAATTATTTCTAAATCAACTAAGACTGAAAGTGAGTACGAACATTCGAAGCTTAGAAACGAAGTCACTATGAAATGTCGTTAGGCGAAAAAAAAAAAAGATTAAGTATTGCTGTTTATTCTAACAATGGTAACTCAAAAGATGAAAGAAAGATATTATTCAAAGGGGTGAAGGTTCAGGTGTGAGTTTCTTCAATTTTTCTCCCTGTAGGGAGGGAAACACATTGAAGAAACTCACACCTGAACTCAAAAGATGTTTAGAAATCTTTGAAGTTTATTACAACTACAAAGAATAGACAAATATAATTCATTGTGAGTAACAGCACACAGGTCAATAATAAAGTGGCAATGTCAAATTGTATTAATACACACTGAAATAGGAGATGCAATTTTGCAAGAATATTGATCATTGAAGAACAGCTTTCCGTGATAAAAGGAATTAAACTAAACTAAGCTAAACTAAACTAAACTAAACTAAACTAAACTATACTAAACTATACTATACTATACTATACTATACTATACTATACTATACTATACTATACTAAACTAAACCAATCTAGACTAAACTAAATTAGCCATGCTAACTAAATCAATTTATATGGGTCTTCATCACAGGGACGTGCAGCTGGAAATTGATTTCAACTACAGCCATATCGGTCGGTCCACTAAGAGGGAGTTTGGGAATGATTAAAACATGTTTTTCAGTTTCAGGACACTTTCCTTTACATGAGTCATGAGAAGGTCCTTCACAGAGATTTGATGGCTTCTCTTACTGTACTACTTGTTTGTACCACATGTAAAGTCCCTGAATGGTCTGACTGGATATAGTCGTAATGCTTATATACGTTACCCCAAACAAGAATGTTACAATAATTTTAGTAAAATTTCGATTTACACATACGACCTATTGATAGAATTTATTTGTTACGACCGCTTTCAGTAAAATCTTCGACACAGTATGGGCCTTTCAACAAAGTCTGATGTCATGTCTTTATTATCATGACTCAGACTGAACACCTTACAAAACCTAAGTTAATCTGGTTGGTCAGTGCATGGACCTACGCCTCTTCTTGATGATTATTTTGTTTTCTCTTTGATTTGATTTGTTTGTTCCTGCACCATCATCATCATCATCGTCATCATCATCATCATACATAATTGTATCCAAATGCAAATTTTGTATTTGCTCTTAAAGAATACAGTGTTTGTGCATTCCAAAAAAAAAAAAAAAACACACAAACACACACACACACACACACAAAAAAAAAAAAGACGTGTTACAAACACAGAGACAGGGCCTGCTGATGATACATTCGTTATTCCGAAGGCTTGTTAATCAGAAAATGAACAAGCAGGTGCGTACAACGATACTTCTTATGTACGAACTTTTTTCCTTCTTCGGAATAACTGGAATAAAGAACTACTTATTCGAAAAAAAAAAAGAACCTTATTTCATTTTCGGAACTAATATAATTCGGAACAATCGGGCCTATACAAATTTACAAATCTTGATGCGCTTGCAGCGCTGCATAACAAGCTTCAATTACAGTAGCATGAAACCCAGACATGTCATGCATGGTATCATGGTATCTTCACGTGGATTGAGTGAATACAGCAATGTTAGAAGAACCGTATTGGTGAAGTTTGAGGAAAATCGGACAATCCCTTTACAGCTTATGAATTCTTAAGTTTTGTGATTTTCCAAGGGGACCCTTACTAGTACAGTCCGATCTCTCCTTTCCGGACATGTCGGGACCGGCGCTCATCCGGATAAGGGATTTTGCCGGATATCGGATCCTCACTGTTTAATACACACAGCTGCCTATAATACCCAATGGTAGCTACATGCACATATATATATTAGTTTTGCGTGAACTTGTCATGTCCTCGTTAGCTGGTCTGCTTTCAGAATTTTCTAATAATTTCCTCAATGAACGATCGCCTGTACCTTGCCCTTAATTTCCGTCAATTTTCTGTCAATGTTCTTGTTGTGATTTGGGGATAGTAAATGTCTGGATGAATGCTATTTAAATAAAAATGTCATTGATGTGAATGTACGTTAATTACGTTAGAAATAATATGTAATTCATGTGAGTTTGTGCTGGAATTTTGTCCGAGTTTCGAATCCCCGTTTTCCCCGTAAGCATTAGATTGGAAAAAAAAAATCACGGCGAGATCGCGTCTGGATAATAAAGAGATCCGGATAAAGGGAGTCCGGATAGGCCTCTTCATGTTTGTGTATGGAAATACCTGCCTCTGCGTCCTCTCGTGACGACCGGGGCAGGGTATACCTGAAAATTTGGCACTCACTCAATTCACCCTCCTCCCTCCCAAACCTCCGCGTTTCGATCATCTCAAGCCAACCCTGAGTGCATACACAACATCACTTACATGTATACATGGACGTTTTAGGGAGGGACACGTTTCATGCAAATTTGGGCGTTTCATTACTAAGATCAGTCATTATATTAATACCATTTTAACCGCTCTCCTGAGATTTTCCACCCTATGAATGTAGAAAGAAAGAACACATTAAAATGATACGTCATCCTGATTGTTATGATCGGTCGTCTGTACATGTACTAACACCATTGATGATCTTCGTCCATTAAGCTCTAATAACACCGCTGTTAAAATCAGATCCTTCATCATTACTGAAAGCACTAGATCGCCCACTTTACTTAATCAATGAATGGATGGCAGCCTTTGCACAGGCAAACCCACTTTCAGCAATGAAGATAACACAGTCGATGAACACACACACGCACACGCACGCACACACACCTCCTACACATTTACACGGACAATATTACTTGATGTGTCAGCTCGTAAAATTTGCCGTGCAAATTTCGCTTTAACTCTACCCTAGCTCCAAGTCAAACCTCCCATGCGTATAAGTTGGATTCATTGGATGCGAGTATCTGTCTTGGAAGCCGGAGGTGTGAGACGCAGTGAATTGTGTTTTTGTGGTTTCCTGCCCAACGTGCACTGATACACATCGGGAAAGCGTTCGGCTAGAACTTTTGCTTTGGTATCTGATGCGCGCACCGGGGAAGAAATCTATAATATATCCAGAAATTATCCTACTTTCACTTTTCCAGCTGTCTTGCATCTATTTAAAGTTGTATCTATTTTGCTGTCGCAGCGATGACGCTTATTCCGAGCATGCTAGTGACATGTCTACTTCTTGTTGGTCCTGAATGTTCCTCAAAACACAAGCCGACTGACCTACGTAAGTATTTTTCAAAATTCAAAAAGTTTATAAAGATGGCAAGTGGAAGAAAAGCATAATTTTTCATTTCCCTTCATATTTATTATCATCTAAATGCATTGTTTTCTCGCGACAAAAAAAATGCATGCATAATAAACTGATAATTTAATGAGGCGATTGTTAGACTACGGAAGGGTGTACACCCTCCTTAAAGACGAGTGTTAGCATGGTTATATGTGACCCAGTATGCTAGTATGTCCAACACGTAACAATGACAACAGCTTAAAAATGGTTGCTCAATTCAAGCATGAGGAGTTTTCGACTTTTGATCAAAGAGAAATGTTCATCGCTTAAATGTGTTTCCGACACACATTTTATTCTCTCTTTTTTGTACAATGCACGATACTAATAAGATTCTCTCCTAAGCTCAAACCATCATCTAGTAAGGTCCCTTTTTCATCATTCATCCCTCAAGAGAAGGATCTAAAATTCATCTATCTTGAGATATACAAGCTCTTTGGTGGACAACGTGTACAAGCACTGCTAGATTCAGAAAGTTTTTATTGTTGAATGAATTTCCGATTTGTGCTCACACATGCACACACACACATATACACACAAATACACACAAAGAATATGTAATGAAAAAATACAGAAACTACAGAAGAGTCATCCCTACTCTATTTGGGCAAAGTTTAATTGCCATATTCTCCCTCTCTCTTCATCTCTTTCTTTTTGGCAAGAGAACGCAGACTATACTTGTCTGATAGATAATATCTGAAAATCTTACAACTGCGTCAAAATGCGGCAAAACTTCAATTTTCTTATGATGCTTGTTTTCTTTGCTTTTTGAAGCAAAGTACCTTATAAAGTGCCGGCAAAGTTTAGTTTTGTATAACTCCACCTTAGAGGATACCCCAGTGTCTCACGTGTCTGCGTATGGGTTACGTCGTTATCCTGCAGATTCATTATTCCGGAGGTTCGTTTAATCCGAAAGCGAAGCAAGGTTTGTTATTCCGTAGGTTCGTCATTCCGAAGGTTCGTTATTCCGAAAACGAAGTAAGCGCACCCTCTTTTCATCTTTTTTGTTTTCCGGATTCAGATAAACGAAGCTTATTTCATTTTCGGATGAAGGAACCTTCCGAATAATGGACCTTATATTATTTTTGGAATTTCGAACCTTCGGAATAACGCCACAAACGCCACATCTAGGTACATGTATAGGGAATTTGTGTATTTTTCTAATAACGAACCTTTATCTGTGTACCTTTATAAGAGTTTAAAAAGTGTAATCATGCGGAAGGTGTCAAGACGTAAATTTGTGTAAGAGCTGATCTGAAAAGGTTGTATACCTGATGTAGGCACCCAACGCAATGATGTTGTGTTCACTGTTAGATATTCAGTACACTGTAGTCTGTGTACTTCTCAGAGCTTTTTGAACATTCTTAATATGGATGATTGCTATTCTTAGATAGGAATATGTCATGAAAACAACGTTTTGCCTCCCCTCCTCCTTCAAAAGATAAAAAGAAAAGAAAAAGGGGGCATTACTATCACTCTATCGTTCACAAATAACTCTTTTACAACCGCGTCTTCAAGATGTCAATGACCGGGTATACATTGTCGGTGATAATGTCCCTGAATCGAGGAATTAAAGTACTCGGTGTCCAACGTATCGATGATGTTTTCCAACGTTATCATTTCAGATGGAGATATTTAGGAACTAACTTATTCAACCTGTACGTACCCATGTTCTTTATTGTAACCTTGTTCTATGTTGATACTTACGGGGAAATCACTAAATAATGATTTACAAAAGCTGTTGAAATGAACAGGTAAAATGTGGGTACAGGTAGTAATTTATGATTGAATAGATTTCTTTCTTTCCTTTTTTTGTTGTTGTCGCAAGCCGTCTTACAACCAAATGCGACGTATCCTTTATCTCAGCATCATAGTCTCATAGTAATCAAATCGGCATCGTGTCTTCAGAATTTGTTCCCAAACTCTGCGTATAATTCAAAATCTGATCTAACTTTACATTGTTCTGCACGTTAATTCGTGTCGACGAGAAAGCCCAATCAACGATATAGATTCATACGCAATCGTAAGTGCTTTCGGCTGATACTCATGCATATTTCAAGTGACATGGTCTTCTTTTCACGACGCTCCAAATCAAGGTATCAGTAATTCATAAGATGCCAGTGTACGGCAAAATGTTTCCATCGCTAGAAGATGGGTAATGCGAGGTAATTATATCTATGATGTCTCAGTATGAGACTCGACAGATACTTAAATGTTAAAATTTGATTTGTTGTTCGTCCCCGGTGTATTTTCTTTTCCAGCCGACTGTACTTGAGTTTCTTGTGCAATATGATATCGGGGCAAACGAAAATATTTAAGATACGATTATACAAGCACTGTTTGAATGAAAGATGGGTCGATATGAATTTAATAATATATTGCATGGCTATGAATACGTTCTTTAAAAAATCGACTCGAAGACAACACCAAGTCTTTAATTCAAGTAGTGTCTGTAGCTGCGAAACAAGGCCGGTTAACGAAGGAAAAGGCACAACAAACAAACACACACACACACAGCTACACACACTTTTAAAACGATATTCTTTATTTAAATTTCGTTCAATATCATGCTCATTTTCACAATGAAACTAGTATGAACAAAAATAAGCAGCTGTATCCTCATCCTTCTGCTGCTGAATTACATTCTTTTCTTTAACATTTATTTCTTTAACAAACAATAGAATATATTATTACCAAATCATACCATATATAAAAAAGTGTTATTAAAGTATTACACACACACACACACACATATACACGCCCGCATGTACACACAGTGCACGCATACACACAACACGCCCACGACACACATACGCAAGCGGGCGCATTATGTCATTTTTTTCCCGCTCAGCCTCAAATTACCAACTGACCTTAAATCGTTATAACCAAACGCTACAAGGCTCAAGTTCTTGAGTAATGTGACTCTATCATTCTTTTTCTGTCACAGACACCCACTAACACAGACAAGCATACGCACACACACGCACACCCTCTCTCTCTCTCTCCCTCTCTTTCTTGTGCGAGCACTTATCATACACCCCATCAGTTACACAGGGTCCTTAGAGCAAGGAGGTGTTGGAGAAGGAGAGGAAACAAGAATCTCTCCCAATCGTGCCCATGCGCCGTACCGAGGAGAAGTGATGCACTCTGTCGCAGCTGTTAATGAATGAATTGCTTCGACAAAAGACAGCTTTCCTCTTTCGCAACAAACAGAGCAAGTAGCAAATCGATGTCCTTTCCATTATTTTTGGCAGCAATTATTTAGTGTGTGGAGTACAGGACACGCTGACAGATATCCGTAAAAACAAATCTGTATTTCTTTAACTGTAAAAATGATATTAAACATGCTGAAAAACACTTCCGAAATATTTCACATTCAGGTACTAAACCTAGCAAACAAAATTATTCAAAAATCCGCGCAAGATAGTTAAATGCCAACTTTTAAGAGCGATACTATTGTTACTTTTTTCAGTCCCGGGGTATTGATAACAAGAAAATTTGAAGAAGAACTGGAAGGATTTGTTCCATAACACATAACCTAAAATTTCAATAAACCGGATTTCGACGTTTCCATTTAAAATGGTAAAAAATCAAGAACCTCTGGAATATTTGGTCTCCATATCAAAACTGACTGGAAGAGCGGCTTGGAGCATGGGACATCAAAGCCAGTGGAATGCGAAGGATTTCATTGTTATGGTATAGTACCTGTGCATAAATTTGCAAAAACTGGAGTAAGATATTTCACTCCTTCTCTACCACTTCCCTGCCTACAGCGTCCCTGAAGCGCAAGTTCTATACGGTGAATATGCTCTCTGAAAGAGGTAAAGCAATTAGTGTTCTGAAAACAAAATTAAAATATTATGTTCAATTCTCTTTATAATCCTTTATGGTGTTGTTACCCTGTGAAGTCACAAGCTGTTGTAGTCTTCACATCCAGCGACTTCGGCAACGAAACTTTAAAAATACAAAACTTTTGCACGGTTTGTCCGACTCTCTTCAAACTGCACTGATGCATTCTAATAATATTGCTGCATTCGCCTGCATGTATACGAGGTGTGTCAGAAAGGTTCCAAGACTGGTGTCAGAAAAGATTTATTACAAATCCAAACTTTAAACTGAGAGGTTTCACCTTCAAAGTAATCTATCTGGAGTATGTAACTGTGATCTTAGCTCTCTGCAGCCATCAGATTTTTTTTTTTTCCTACATAATTTTACATACACACTCTCTGTTTCAGGTCGTTCAGCAATGAGCACAAGAGCAATGAACAAACTTGAAGTTTCTGGTACGGTTGAGCAAAAACTCTGTCGGAAGCGCTGAGATTGTTGCAGCAAGTGGGCGGAGATGAGACGATGTAACGCACACGTGTTTTTGAGTGGTGCAACAGGTTTAAAAAAGAGAGGACAAGAGGACGTGGAAGATGAACCCAGGAGCGGAAGGCCCTCAACGACCAGGACTGAGGCCAACATTGAGGCAGATGGTGGCGATGGTGGCGATAGTCGGCTGACTGTTTGAATGATGGCAAATGAGCTGGGCATGAATCGGGGCAGCGTCTTGAAAATTCTCACTGAAGATCTGGACATGCGAAAAATCTGCACAAAGATAGTGCCAAAAAAAGTGATGACCAGAAGAATCGACGCATGCAAGTTTCATGCCCAGCTCATTTGCCATCCTTCAAACAGTCGATTGATATAGGTAAAGAGTTCTCTAAACACATCCAAAAGTTGTATTTACCTGTTACAGTTTCGACGACGGGCTGTCATCTTTCTCAAACGATGGCTAATTGGCAACTGATGATTTGGCGCCAATCAGCAATCACCCAGGTGTGACATCCGAGTGATAGCGCCATCGTAAATGTCAGAGAGTTGGTATGCACCCCCATCCTGGTTCATGTTGTGGGGGGGGGGGGGGGGGGGAGGGTTCTTTTTATCCAAATGGCCTCCCTGATGCATCTGTTTAGGTCCTGACTCTCTCTCGCTACTAACCGCGACCCCTCCCAGTTGATGACGTGATTTTCCCTCCCAGCGTGGTCACTTATGGCAGACTGGTTGTATGTTTGGCTTACGGATGCCGTCTGTGATCGTGTGTTTGATTGTCCATCCAATTTTTGTCAATCCTTTTTGTGTTCGTCAATTCGAGTACTTAATTTGCGACTGGTTTCCCCGATATATTTGGCTTGGCAAGAACGGCAGGGGACCACATACACTCCTTGTGCTTTGTCCATTTCTTTGATTTTGTCCTTTGGGTGAACCAGTATAGTCTCTAAGCTTGC
Source organism: Diadema setosum (assembly GCA_033980235.1). Classification (NCBI taxonomy): domain Eukaryota; kingdom Metazoa; phylum Echinodermata; class Echinoidea; order Diadematoida; family Diadematidae; genus Diadema; species Diadema setosum. The sequence continues at coordinate 25,719,387 of CM067067.1, read as the reverse complement.
TGCTTGTTTACGATGGCGCTATCACTCGGATGTCACACCTGGGTGATTGCTGATTGGCGCCAAATAATCATCAGTTACCAATATTAGCCATCGTTTGAGAAAGATGACAGCCCGTCGTCGAAACTGTTACAGGTAAATACAACTTTTGCATGTGTTTAGAGAACTCTTTACCTATATTTATCAACCATCCTTATGAATTCATTTCGCAGTCGATTGATAGTCAGCCAGCGCCAGACCCCATCTGACTGACGCGCTCAATGTTGGCCTCAATCCTGGTTGATGAGTTCTTCCGCTCCTGGGTTCATCTTCCACGTCCTCTTGTCCTCTCTTCTTTAAACCTGTTGCACCACTCAAAAAACACGAGTGCGTTACATCGCCTCCTCTCCGTACACTTACTGCAGCTAATCTCAGCACTTCTGATGGAGTGTTCCCCAACCGTACGAGAAAGTTCAAATTTGTTTGTTGCTCTGTGCTCATTGCTGAACGAACTGAATCAGAGGATGTGTATATAAAATAACGTTAAAAAAAAATCTGATGCCTGCAAAGAGCTAAGATCACAGTTAGGTCTACATACTCCAGATAGATTACTTTGAAGGTGCAACCTCTTAGTTTGCAGTCTGGGTTTGAAATTACTCTTTTCTGGCACCAGTCCTGGAACTTTTCTGACACACCTCGTACGACTGGGTTTCATTCTCCTTCAAGATAAAAAAATATTGATAAACAAAAGATGTTCAAGCGATAGAGTCACAAATCACTGCATAATGACCAGCCACTCTCTTAGGAAGATACATATCTCACTGATGGTACTTTCGCCATCCCTACTGATAGAAGATCAGATAATTGGCGCAATGATTGATGAATTAGTTATCATAATTACTAGACAGGTCATGTTATGGGCACTAATGTAAAGCCCTGTTATAACAAACCTTACCGCGACAACGTCCGGAGAAAAAAAAATAATTTAAAGTTTTAATACTTTTGGATCTCCTTGAATAAAATTGTTTTGAACTTACCGGTTTCCTCATAACGTTAACTTCACACGATTAGTGATTAATGATACCGAGAACAGGCAAACAGCACAAGCAAATATCATTGACTCTTTAAAGTAGTCACGTAGTTATGTTTGCCTTTGGAGACGAAATCCTATACAACAAATTCATAAACTGCGAAAGAAAGAGAAAAATTCTCTACAGAACGATTAAAAAAAATGACAAAAATCGGTTAAGAAATAAGAAAGATACGACATTTTGAGATTTCAATTTTTTTGGAAAACAATTTCTTTTTCAGTCCGTATGAATGTTCAACGAGCGAGTTGATGATGTCATACCCTCACAATTTTTCATCTAAGTAAGACTTGAAATTAGGAAAAATTGTTTTAGTTAGCTAATACAAGTAAAAACCATGTTCCCTTACCAATATATATCAGAGCTAACATCTGATATTTTTTATTTTGAATGGTTTTAAGGCAAATTTACATTTATACAGATGAAATATGTGATGTTTGTAACTTCTGTGTATGAAATGAATAAGAAATTGTGCAGGCATTGCATAATCGACTTGCTGATTTGAATATTCATAATGACTGTCAAGAAGTGTTTTCCGAAAAAAAAATTGAAATTTGAAAATGTCATAACTTCCTTATTTCTTATCCGATTTTTGTCATTTTTGCATCATTCTGCAGGGAATTCTTTTTCTTTCTTTCAAAATTTATTCATTTTAGGTGGATTTCCTCTTTAAGTGTACAATGTGAAAGTTCTTATTTTTTCCCGTATGCACGGACATTTTTATCGCTGTACAACTAGAAAGGACTAAAACAGTCTAAGAGTAAACATAGATAATTCTGTCAGTGATGTAGGTGTGATGGAGTAATTATTTGATGTATTACAGATTCAATTTCTGGGGGGGGGGGGGGAAAGAGGACAAGCTTTGAGCGCTCGCGGCGATTTTCGTCAGTTTAACAAACTGGAACAGAGCAATGGAGTGCATAGTTATCCACATGGGATCTTGTACGTTCGCATATCTTTACGTAAAATGCGCATTCAATCACATACATGTCAAGCATTTTCGTGTGACTTACTTATATGCTTTGTACATATTTATCGCGTCTGCACAACATTCTTATCCATGTTCAGAAATGTACCTCTTTCCACAGATTGATTCGCAATAGAATGATAAAGTAAAGCGAGACTTTAAGGATTCTGGGAACAGGAATTCTTCAATCTGCCAATAGGAGAGGCGGAGGATCATCTTCTCTGGGAGCTCTTTGAAAGCCCGGATGATCTCTCAAGCTTTCATTTCTCGTTGTCATGGGATTCTGTTTGAATAGAGAAGAAGCGGAGAGATCATTTTCTATCGTTAAAACAAACTGTCTGGTATCACAGACGGCATCGTCTTGTTTATCCTTGAAATCTCCTTTTCGTCCTTACTTAGAAAGTGATAAGTGTCTGAAAAACGGATGAACGCCAGACGTAGTGTGGGTTTTCTAATCTGTGCTATAGATACGTGTAAAAAAAAAATATGAGGGCGTTTTTTATCACAGTGCTTAGCCTCTTATGCTAGCGTTAAGCTCCAAGTGACTGTCCATTGAGTGGCAAGGGGTTTATTTTTTAAGCTTATTTTAATCCAGAATAAAATATTCACCTCTTGTGGAACGCTTATTGGCTAAGACAATAGGGCGATGTTTACTGTACAGTATATCATTGACTATAAATAGTTTGAGAAGGCCCTCAATAAAAAAAAAGAAAAAAATATATATATATATATAAATGAGCTGCCTCAACCCTCATGCTACATGACTGAAACCCATAATGACAAAGGGCGCGTTCTATGGTATGTATTTGTTCTTAATGGCGTATTTTTATTCCACTCAATAAATAGGCATGAACGCCACAGATTCCTTGTTCGCATGGTCATAACGTAGTTCATCTGGTACAAGGTAATTGCAAGCTGTGAAAAACATTAATACCCACACAGTCTGAAAATCGGAAGGGTGGAGAACACACACACACACACACACACACTAAATACTTATATATCTCGGTTCTCTGCCTTTGGAAACCATCCATTTATTATCTATTTTCGTACTCCCTTTCTCACCGCTATTTCCTCTATCTTGGGAGCACTTGATGTATAAACATCTCCGGGAAAGAAGTTAAGCATAGAAATTTATCCTGACCATCTAGGAGCTGTTTCATACCGCTTAGATTTATATATATAAAAAAAAACAAACATATAGTTCTATACGCGACGATGATCGATTAAGAAAAAGATTTCATTTCACTACTGTGTGGAGGCAAAGTATATATCTGATACTGAAAGACGCAATCGATTTCACTTCCGCAGTAAATCATTGTCCTTCGACATGCCAAAGAGCAGCAATACTTACGGCCTTTATTGAGCATGAAACTGCTAAATCATTGAAATCAGTTTGTTTCTATGTGTGTGTGTGTGTGTGTGTGTGTGTGTGTGCGCGCGTGTGTGTGTGTGTGTGTGTTTAGTTACAAAATACTTGCAAGCGGTCTTTTCTAAATCTTCTCATATCTGTTTCTTTCGTGTTGTTAATTGTTACTTTCCATTCACCTCTTCCATATCTTAAACACACGATTTTAAGTGGTAAATTTAATATGCCAACATCACACATGTGTAATTAGCTATTCAAGCATTGTAAGACTAGTATGGTACTACTTTCCTCTTCCACCTTGTTGTCAACTTTGATATGAGAAAAAATGCCGTAGAGATGTCAATAATATCATCGTACATTTTATTTGTTTGGTGTTTGTGTTTATGTCTTGTTTTTTCCATTTTAGAGCGTGAGAAATATGAAGTTATGACATTGTTATGATCATGTTCCTAGACGGGTTAATGAATCAAAGTGCATGTATTCATATTGGACATAATGATTATTAAAGGTACTAGCCCACATTTGCAAACCCACGAAATTCAAAACTGCATAAAACAGGTCCAATATGACTTCAAGTACAAGTTATAACAGTAACATACCTCACCTGTTGCTCTTTGTCTATACCATTCGATAAAAGAGAGAAAATCATCGTTTTAAAATCAATTTTCACACCGGGTCAACCCGACCCAAAATCGAATTACGAGCGCGGGCTAGCTACGTACATTAACTTACACATGTATCGCATGCATGTAGTACTTGCATGAGCTAGCGAGCGTTTTTGTACGCATGCATACGGTGCATTTTCATTTATTTTTATGAAAGTAATGGACTAATTGAAACGAAATTTTGCACAGGTGTTACTGCAATCATACCCAAACTCCATGCTAACTATGAGACCAATTGCTGCAGGTTTACAAATGTGGGCTAATACCTTTAAACCAACAATACCAAAGTAAGCGCACCAACGTTGGGTCTTGGGCCCACATGCCTTGGGCAAGTGTGCTGATTCTCGTCAGCGTCCAACTAAGGGTGTTGCTGTTGCCGATAAGGAATACAGGTTGCTGGCAACAGCCTCCGCCAACAAATGCACTCATCTACAGGACTGACCTGTCTGTGCTCTGCCATCATAGATTATTTTGGGCCGCCACTGTTGAAGAGGCACTTTCGCCATTTCCAAGAACCAAAAAGTGTAAGTCTCTATAATAAGACTTTTCGCCTCATCCTTTGGGGGGCAACCTCGACAAAGTGCGCGTTGACTTGTACTCAGCGCCACCGCATGATTCATCAGAGGCGTATTACGCGTGTCAGCTCAGGCGGAAGTGCACGGATTGATGCATCATACCTGCCGGGATACCGTCCTCACCAGCAGACATCTTATATGAAAACACACTTCAACATACACACACTTGTGTGCTCGTGTGTGTGTGTGTGTGTGTGTGTGTGTGTGTGTGTGTGTTATATTTTGTTACTTGCTTGTTAATATTGGTCTCTTTCATTCTTGTTCTAAGACAGAGTAAGATTTTTGTTGTTGTTCCTCCTGACACCCCTATATAAGCATTCACCCATTTCTCAACACTACTTGCAGTGTGTATTGGCCTGTATGGCTCCCCTTTCTTTCTCGTTTCTTTTCCCTTTCTCTCTCTCTCTCTCTCTCTCTCTCTCTCTCCCTCTCTCTCTTTCTCAGTAAATCAGTTGCGTCCAGCTTCCTATGATTAAAAGACCCCGAAAGGTAGAAAAAAACAATAAAAAAAGCTGCACAATACGCATTTTTGTGGAAGAGTATAATCCATCAAAAGTGACAAAAAAAAAAAGAACCCTTAGTCCCATCAAGATATCACGGTGTTTCAGAGCTCGGAGGTACGTGCCTAGTGTCGTTCAGTACAAAAGAGCGATATAGTCTTTCAGTGTGCTAAGGTCTATGGAACACCACAATAGAATACACAAGGAGACAGAAAGAAAGAAAAGTAGACAGACAGACAGACAGGAAAAAGTGTGTCTATGTACGCTAAAAGGGACATTCATCAATCATAAAATAGATTAATAGAATGAAACAAAGAGCTGAATTTAGAATGACATTTTTGTAGCATACTAGTAAAAATTCAATAAGCAGAAAGAATAAACCAATATTCTTGATTTCACTCATTCCCGAATTATATCATGAATTGCTCTGGTAAACTTTTTTGTGAAAATCTGCGTGGATTCGAATCGGAGTATGAGAACTTTCTAAGATTGGTAATTTAAGGTTTCAGCCATTTCTCTAAAAAAAACTTTACTTGGACTGCGTCATGGTTTACCTATATAAGTACAGTTTTCAAGTATTACCAAATGATAATTTGAAATCTCAAACAATCCCTGTAACTCATACTTGTAGGTTTGTAAATAGAAAATAGTAAGATATCAAATAGCAGCAAGTATTCGGTCAGAATTATAACGAGAATATCACAGAGACCTATGGAAAGGGATATCGAATGACCAAAAACCCTCGAAGCAGGAAGGAATAAGGGGGCTACTGCAAACTGCCGGAAATATCACGCTGTGGTTGGAAAAATAAACCAAAAAAAAAAGCAACAAACAAGCAAGAAATAAACAAACGTAGGAAATCTGTGAACTACTTTAATTTAGCAGTGTCCCCTGTGGTTGCCCGAGGTGTCTTTAAACAGAGTAATCAAAGCTGTCATCCAAAGTCTAAATCTTACTTCTTTCGATACCACTTGCGTGTGGACGCCAATATGAACAGACGTCAGAATTAACTCGTGTGAGTTCACGTGTGTGTGTGTGTGCGTGTGTGTGTGTGTGTGTGTGTGTGTGTGTGTGTGTGTGTGTTTGGGTGTGGGTGGGTGTGGTCGTGTGCACCTGTGTACCTTTTTACCCCCTCTTCGTTATATCTTTGTTTCTACTTATAATATATCTCATTTTATATTTCTGTCTCTATTTCTCTTTTTCTGTATATCTCCCTTTGTCAATCCATCCTTCTATTCGTTTTGTCGATTAGTCGTTTTCTTACCTGCTTCTCTACTTTTTTTTTTCTGTCATTATATACCACCCATTCTGTCAGTACCTCTAAAAAACACCGGGATATAAATGCAAACAGATATAAATATCCAGGGATGAGGTTAGAAAACAACTGTCATGAGGTGTCATCCTTTTGTTTGTTCATCTTCCCACAATCGATGTCGGCAAGAAATGGAATTAGGGAATATCTTCTCAACAAACAAGACAAACAAACAAACAAACTGCCGCTCATCAGGAGTTCACGGGTTCAACTACTATAAAATTGAAGTCTACAGTGTACATGTTTCACTCAGACACACACACTAAGACGCACACAACTTTTAATGGTGAAAGTATAAAGAAAAACTAGAAATGTCGCTATGGCGACTGTTATGCCTCCGCCATATTGCATTATTCTCCTATTGGCCTGTTGTACATCTTGAAAGTGTGAGACCGTAGTTCCGCGTGATTAGTAAAAGACTGAAATGACATGTTTGAAGGTTTGATGCCATAACCCAACATGACTGTGTTCAGCATTTCTGCATTCCTTGAACCAGATTTCATTTGGATTACTTAATTGTTTCAGAGGACAGGCATTCGGGAATTTCATCTTAACATTAGATTATTATATTAATACAACGTTCTTCACAATGCCAGCACGTTAAGTATGTCACGTTAATAGTACCAGGCCGTCATGATCACATTCACATCAGTCCTCTCGATGGAAAACATGTTAATTGTGTTTTCCTTTCTTTTTCATTTTTCCTTAAAACAGTGCCAGAAAAATCACACTTTTTAAGCGAAGGCTGTTAGAGAGTGTATTCGTTAGTATCATGTCTGCAGTAACTGATTATATTATTTCATCTTAAGATATGAAAAAAGAAAAGGATCACGAACAGATATTAAAGAAAGACAGTGAAAAAAAAGGATTAAATGCCGTCCAGCTGGGATAGCATAAAGTGAATCATGATATTTTCTCTCTTTTTTTCAATCGTCATTTAGCTCTTCATTCATTATGTACAAGATACAAGAAATACAATATTCCTTGATTTTTGTCCGAGCATGAGCATCATATTTTAGCTATATTTCCAACAAATCATGCAAAATCTAATTTGCAGGAATGATTGCTATTGACAAAAGTCATGCTCAAACTAAAAGCTTTCCGTAAACACATCATGATGATTTTGTAGACCATCTAAATTTAGTAACTTGACCATGGCGTTTGTTTAAATATCGATCGAAGAGACTCTAATTTGGGAGACAGGCGGCGTTTTGATGATTTTAGCACATTTGAAACAGACTGCTTTCGGATACAATGAAAACACAGAGAGTATTACTTAAGGGAAATCGACATGCCTGTGTTTCCGTGTTAACCGTCATCTTTGGTGTCAACTTGAATATCTCTTGAGAGGTCATTTAAAGCCGCTGATAGTATCTCCAAGTCTCTCGGGGCATTGCTATTTGCTTCGGGTCCTATCTGATTATGACGCCCTCATAATGGAAACTTTTCTCAACTTCTATTTTTGTGTATTGACACGCTACCTCATCTTATGGCGGGAAACCAGTATAGATACTTGCTTATTTCCTGCTAATCCCTAATTACGCTGACCCTTCTTACGATCGAATACTTTATTTTGTTTCTTTTCATCCATTTTCCGTTATCTAGAGGACCGGCTGGTGTTCGATCTTTATGACATTGTGTCAGGCTTTTTAGGGCAATGTTATTATGAGTGAGTTATGTATGCGTGTGTGCGTGTATGTGTGTGCATAGGCGCTTGCGAGTATTGTATGATTGAGTGTGTTCAGATGTGTGTTTGTGTATTTGTGCGTGAGTGTTTATCTGTGTGCTCATTTTTGTGTCTACGTCAATGGAATAAATTATGTGATGCTTATTCCATTTAGTGTGTAAGTTGGCTTATCAGTATATTGGGATCAACTAAAGGACATTACTGTCGATCAGCATTCATAATACTACTGTCTTGTACTTGCGCGCTTCGTGCTTGCTAACTAGCCAATGTGTAATGTAAATTGAGTCCGACTTTAAACGATCAATTATTATTGGTTGATTGATACAATAATACAACGCCTTGTGTCCTCATTCAAAAATAACCTGGGAAGATGTTGATATTAATTAATGCATTGCTAAGTAGCCTAATATACAATGGAAAAGTATCATGAAGATTTCACCTCCCCTTCCATGCACTCCCCCCCCCCCTTTTATTTTTCTCGGTAATAATAAATCGCAAGTGTGTCTCCCATAAAAGGTATGTGAGATCAAGAATTTCTATTTCGCATTCCTGGCCACAGGCACCTGCAATAAAATTGTAAATCATGTTCCGACAGTGTCTCCAGTCCATTAGCCGCCTGGCAGTATCAAGTGGCGGTAGCGTGTTGCATATCAATTTCTCGTTTCAATTCATCATGATTCAAGTGATTCTCCCGTCACCATAACCCATCAAAGTACAGTCGTTCTCGTCGTTTTGGATGACACACGTACTTGTAAGTGGCGCATAATACCGTATTTTTTTTAAATCATTGAATGCTGTGTAAGACCTAATAACTTGGGGAAAACACTTATGTGGACACCATCCACGGCGACTGAAGGGACGTAACAGGTGATCATTGTCGCATCGTATCTATTGTCACGTCCCATCGCCCTGCATCGCTTCCTATCGCACCACATCGCATCGTGTCACATCACATCACACTATAATATTACATCATCATAAAATTATCTTGTTTGTCCCATCAATAGTCTGGTTTCCAGACCCTTCGTTAACTGTAGTGTCTTCCACCAAATACCCCTCCGTGAAGAAGTCACCGCCTTTGCCGAAAACTGCTAGCTCACGCTGTGTCGTTAGAGGGCGTTTATATTCTGGGAAGGAAAACAGTATACAGCAGGTCTAGAAGCCAGACTAGGACATCAACATCCTCGCTTTTATCAATAAATCATAAATAGATCAACAAATTGTTAAATTTAATGTAAACCTCATCTGGCAGCTCACTTATTGGTTGCTTACACTTGTTTCTCTTTTTTTTTTGGGGGGGGGGGGACTTGGACTTTGGACGTGGACTTATTTGACACGCTGAGAAAAGGTACATGATGATGTCTGAAAAATGTTTTGGGCACTACTATATGGGGAAAGAGTCATGACACATTGGGACATGAAAACTAATCAGATATGAGATTCTGAAACGATGAAATGACTGCCTAGATTCATCCTTGATAACAGTATTCATTTTACACCATGCACTGTCTCTTTGGTTTCACACTATTGTTATTAATCAAGGCCGAGATTGATTTTTTATCAACGAATCAAAGTAGGGGATCACGATAAGATGTGATTACTGGTATCCCACGTGATTACTGGTATCCCGCGTGATTACTGTTATCCCGCGTAAGAAGTTAATCTGTAAGGATATTTGCCGCCATTTCAAAGGGAGCGATCATCCTTAAACTGGCGACCCAATTATTATAAGAATCACAAATAGATTGGAGTCAATACCCTTTATTTGAAGACTACTCGCGCGTCAATATCTTGACAGGAAGACCTTAAAGGCAATCTTTAAGCTAATCCCATACTATGTACCTACATGTACGTGCTTTTGACACGCAATCAATTTCTTATCTCCCCTCCCCACAAAATGATACTTGTCTGGGTACCATATTTTGAATATATTCTGCTTGATGTTGATGGCCATTTATAGTCAAGTTATCCGGAAAATCACCAGGCAGTTCGTTTGGATGTCAGCGATAACCTCAATCCTTAGGCATGGCCCTACGGTCATAACAACCAGACCTGGGATGGTACGAAAATGCGTTTAAAAAAATACTGATCAGCAGCGAAAAAAAGAAAAATCTCACCCACACTGCAAAGACGGAGTAGTATATTGGTTAAAGTGTGTCTACACGACTTTTTCTTGTATTTCCTCTTTATCCTTGTCACCAACAATCAGGAAAACATAATTATTAAATAAAAAAGAGCTTAAAGCCCATGTAGATTTGAGAATAGATGATTTATCAAATCAAAGGTGGAATTTAAAAGTGGACGCATGGGGGATGTATTCAAGAAGACTTCAAGATCCATATCATTATGTCTGCGTATTCATTGGAAAAGATGAATAAATGAATTGAATGACTACACAAATGAGTAAGACCTTGAATGAACAAAAGCATAAATGGATGTATGCTCGTATTAATAAAAAGATGAATGAATGAATGAATGAATGAATGAATGGATGAATGAATGAATGAATGAAAGAATGAATGAATGAATGAATGAATGAATGAATGAATGAATGAATGAATGAATGAAAGAATGAATGAATGGCCTGGAAGATTTTACCGGTGAGTCATGGTTTTCAGCACTAGTAATCCACACTTGTCTTTAAAGCATATTTTACTATTAAACATTGTGTTTATGTTTGCCAGCCCGTAAAATTATCTTATTTCACTGAGATATCGGACTGTTGGTAGTCGATGTTTGTTTGTTTGTCTGTTGTTGTTGTTGTTGTTTTCAGAAAGTAAAGAACATTGAATGTGTTTACTCCTGTTTGCACATATCAATCCTTCTTGTCTGTATATGTTTTCTTACCTCTGGTGGTCTTAACATACCTTTGGAAAGCCATCATTTTTACAGTGATGTTGCATCTCATTATAATGTGTCGGCATTTTAAATTAAACTTCCTTGGAGTTTTTCTCGATTTTAACACACAGCGTATATCGACAATGGCAAGCCGTGTTGTACATGTTTCTACAATACTTGCTGAACGTAAATCATGATAACAATTACAGCATCATACAAATCGTTTTGGGTGAATCCATGAGTACCTGTTTGGTGATTGTTCGATGGAGGCCTATATCCTATATATAAATCTGTGCTCCGATTTCGGTGGATGGGGTCAATATTGTAGTTACGATATTGGATGTTCTTCGTATTGATGAAGGCGGTAGTGTAATGGTCAAAAAATGGCGTTACGTATATACACCCCTATATACCGTATATATATATCATATATAGTTAATTATGTAGGCCTACTAGTTTCCTAGGTGTTTTACCACAGGAAAATTTTCAATAACTTATGCTACCAAATGTTGTGCCTAAATGGAAGAAATGACTTTTATAATTGTGGGGTTTAGAAAAGACGAAAAAACAGACCTAGTTTGGACTGAAGTTGAAATAACTGCCCAACAGTCATTGCATCTTATCAATATTTCATAAATACGATTGCGCATTTAAGCTTAAACTAAAAACTCAAATCACCTAAATATCTGTCGGCACTAGTGGCCTAAAAATGTGAGATTTGCCCCCAATTTGCTGTTTTAACAATGGATACAACACAATGCATGCACCCATAAAAAAACACAAGAACAACAACGAAAAAAAAAACCAACAAAATAATTTCGCTCACGTCAAAATGGTCAATACTGGATTGCAGATTACTTCATGTGTTTCTACAAAGGCTCAAATGCTGGTCGGGATGGATAATTCGTAGGGGTGGTCGCTTTCTGGGCCACCAAACATTTAACTTTCTATATCTACTGCACAAGCTGATATGAATATTTCATTAAATCCCCTCAAACTGATAATTACATATATATATATATATATATATATATATATATATATATATATATATGTATATATATATACATATATATATACATTCTGCTTATATAGCGCATGTTACACTGAAGTCTCTATGCGCTTTACAAAAATTTCTATAATAACAATACGATTAGAAAATATATATGTAATACAATACAACTGACTACAACAACAATAAAGAAATTACGAAGAATGACCAAATTAGATAAATACGTCTTTAGCTTAGTTTTGAAAGTCTCTTGTGTTGGTGCGGTGCGAACAGAGTTGGGTAAGGTGTTCCATAGCGAGAAGAGAAGGGGTCCGAGAACCGATCCTTGCGGAAAGCCACAGGAGTCCTGAACCCGAGGTGATGCACTCTCCTTTACCTTGACAACATGGCTCCTGCCCTCGAGATATGATCTCATCCACTCAAGCGCACTGCCTGATATGCCGAATTCACGTGACATTCGATCAAGGAGTATCTGGTGGTCAACAGTGTCAAAGGCTGCTGAAAAATCAAGAAGCACTATGACGACCTCTCGATGATTGTCCAGGGCTCGCAAGCAATCATTCTGCACTCGTACAAGGGCAGTTTCTACACTGTAATGCCGGCGATATGCAGACTGGGTAGGAGATAGTAGATTGCATTCGTATATATATATATATATATATAATTATTAGAAGAAAGAGTCTCAAGTACGCCATGGATCCAACTATTACAAAATTTTTATTACAAAATTTTCGGTCTGCACTGACGAAGGTCTGAGGCAGACCGAAAATTTTGTAATAAAAATTTTGTAATAGTTGGATCCATGGCGTACTTGAGACTCTTTCTTCTAATAATTACAACATTCGAAGTCCAACACGTGGAAAATTCCAAGATGAACATATATATATATATATATATATATATATATATATATATATATACATTGTACTTGTTCCGCGTATTGGCAGTACTAGAAATAGCAATAATGATGTCACAATAGAGGAATGCACTAAATGCCAATTGCCTCGATTTTATTCAAAATCCGAATTTTCGGGGGCCTCCCCCTTCGTCATGGATGACAATGCGAATGAATTTTCCATTCATTCGCGCTGTCATCCCTGACGAAGGGGGAGGATATATATATATATATATATATATATATATATATATATATTTTATATATATGTATATATCCGAGGCTGAATGCACTATAACAATATAAGCACCGACAAATTCTGAATTTGCCCCGAAGGTCAGTTATATTCAATGAGGCCGCAGGCCGAATTGAATATAACTGCCTGAGGGCAAATTCAGAATTTGGAGGTGCTTGGTACGTGTTATAGTGCAATAAGATGTCATGCACTATATGTTATATAAAATAGCATACATACCCAGGCGAACCATATGAAAGCCTAGATCACTTTACACGTGCATGCCGTGTCTAGACAATATCAGTTTCTTTGAACCTGTGTAGACAAAATCCTGAAAATCCAAATTCAACTATCGAGTCTAGGGTCTAGATACAGACCTAGATCTAACAGTGCAAGTAACAGTACGATAAGTTAGGACCGACGTTAGATCTACGAGTGGAACGTTAGACCGAATAGGTCTATGGATGTAACACGTTAGAGTGACGCCTTATTTACTGCACTGGGGCCAGGACCAGGACTAGATGATGTATTGTAGGATTAGGGATCTATTGGACTTAAAAACAAGGCTCTTGCCAGGCATTGTAGGCGTTGACTTTCACTTTGTGTAGGAAGTCACCATCATTGTAGTCACCATTGCTGAAAATGTGGATGCCGAGAGTGTGTTGT